>NNCF01144462.1:29465-42363 GCA_002313205.1 Laupala kohalensis
AAGACCTCGTCGCGCCGCGCTGGCCTACAGGAACTGCTCCATGACTTAACAGAATAAATTTACTTAGCAGGCTCCATGACTTAACAGGAAAAAGAATAAATAACAGCCCCGATCTACTCATAAAATTCAATAGTTTATTAACATTAACCGTTTCATTTCCCACAATTGTTGGTAAGGAAATGAGTCATAATGAAACAGATACTCCCCCCCGCCACGTGTCAGCCACACCCAAAAGTCAGAGAGTCTCCCCGTGACGGCAGCACACGTGCGATGTGTTAGCAGCTACGACTCACACAGAACTCTTAGTGTGTGTCCGTGTGTCCGTTGAGAACCGCAGAGACTTCCGTCTTTCACGGTTCGCCACAGGAGTGAAATGGAGCGTCTATTGATTACTAGCAGACGAGAGCTTCCAGTCGGAGGATCAAGTGTCAAGAACCCGAGAGGAAAAGGGGAGAGTTTCCAAAGAAATCGCCCACTACACGACAGAAGAACTGAGAATTTTACACGTAAGCATTATAGCCATTACTTATAAATTTAAATTTATAGTAAAAACGCTGTAAAAGACAAATCGTATGACCACGTGGTGGATAATAAACACATTTTCTTTCCGGAAGCAAACAAGGGACCATCCCATCAATTCGGATCAGGGGTTCCAAGGGTAGTTACGGAATTAAGAATAAAACTAGTGCAGTTCGTGTGGATTGAATAAATCGCAAAAATAAAATATTCACAACTACGTATTATAATGAACCTGTAGATTATTCCGAAACTATTGTATATAAATCGTAACTATTAAATAACTTTAAATTCGATACGTATTATTTTAGGAGGCGCCATCCGTAAGCAACGGTCTGTATAAAACAACCGTGCCAAGGTTGAGTTCATTTAAAACTCAGCTTACCCCATCCTGGCCCGAGTTTTTCTCCGTTTTTCCTTCGGGTAGAGGCGGATTTCTTATACAGGTTCTCTAGTCCTTGTCTAGGGGCGTGTTTATTGTAACAATACATCGTGAATTTAGTGGGTTTTTTTTCAACTCTTATGATTTTTAAACACTATACTCAGAATAATCTATAGTTCGATAATAACTTGTACATGTAAATTTACAAACATATTCGCGTTAAATTACATACATATTGACATTATATATGTATTATAACTCGCAGGTAACTTTTTATCTTATCTAGGAACTTACGCAAAAAATTTTTGAATCCGCCTCTGCCTTAGGGCCCTTGATCGGAATTGATGGAATACGTCCCTTGCTTGCTTCCGGAGAGTAAATTCGTTTATTGTCCTCCACGTTGTCATACGCAGTGTGTACTGTTTTTTTGACAATAAATTTATAAAATTTATTATCATGAATAACAAGACACAATACAAGCATCCATGGAAATAGTTTTGAAATTGTTATAGGTTTTTTTAGTGGTAGAAATAATTCATAGTAACAGTAATTAACCCCTTTGCGAACTACCAAAGTGAGAGATAAATAATCTATACATCTAAAACAAGGTCGTTTTCATATCTGTACCGTCGGTGCGCAGAACCTGTTTTGTTCTCTTCAATTTACGAGATTTACGGATAAAAGAGAAAACAATGAATGACAATATTGTTTTGTCTCAAAAAGTTCTACAAAAAAGAGCGCGAAAAAACGTGCCTATCAACAAAGGTTAACCTAAATTGTCGAAAAATTTATTTAAAAAAAATAGATTTGCTAAAATGTTTCAACTAATGAGAATAATTCAAGTAGGTAAAAATCAATCATCATCGATTTAATGTTTTTTAAATAGTAAAGGTGGACCATTGGACGAGTAGTTTAGGTTTTTCAAACATTTTAATGAAATGGAGCAGCCACACTGCCGCTGAAGAGTTTGCCTCGCAGGCGAGAGTAGGACTGGAACGGCTTTCGGCGAGTGGGTTCATTGTATCTGAGATGCTGAGATCAACAGAGAGATTTTCCGATGTTCTGTCAGGGTTGCGGTTAGGGGGAGGGAAGCCCTGGACACTTTGGGTGAGAAGGAAAAATCATAAAAAATAATTAATTGAAAAAGATGGGTTCAATCCATATATTTCAGAGGCAATGACGTGACTGTACAAGTACGCTCCTGGAATTATAAAAGGACAGACGACAAAAAAAATTGAAGTCCCGCGCTCTTAGCAGTTTGGATTTGTTAGGTTTGCAACGCAACTCCTCTGCTCCGGAGAAAAAGCTCCTCACCTTCGGTCGACCAATCGTAGGCAAACTTGAAACTGCTTCTATATTTTGCACACCAATAGAAGACTAGTACTGACTAACATACCCCTATCAAACAGTAACGCGAGAAGAAATCGTAATATGGAAGCAGTTTCAAGAATAAATTGTAAGATGGAAACTCAAAATCTCCATGCGTGCGGGACTTCGAAAAAAAATTTTCGTCAGCCCTTTTATAACTTGAGAAGCGTACTTGTACGGAGAAAAGTTAGAGTCCTTTTATATTTCCAGGAGTATACAAGCTCAGCAATAATGGTGATTAAATACCTCAAAGTAAGGGTGAAGACGAACTGATGACGTTTCGGTTGATTTCTTTCTATCACGGATAACTTTACGTTACTAGCTTAACGGTGGATTCATTCAAGGATTTATTTATTCTCACCGATCAAGGTGAAACTGAAAATGATGTACGCAATCAAGTCAAGTATTAAACATTTATTGTTAATATTTTGTAAAATAAGGATGCTACACGTATGTTTAAAAAAAACAGTACTTAAATATATTTTGATCTTACAATAAAGACTTTTCTCCCGAGTACAAGAAGATCTTACAAGTAAAAAGAATTCCGGGCAACGCACACTGAAAAAAATTCCTGAGCTGGGGTAGTTGATATACTGGCTGCCAGCCGGACAGCGTACAGCATCAGCTCTCACAGCTCAAGTAGCTAATCTACAAGTTAAGAAAAGGGAAACTACAGCAGATGACGTTGCCAACTGTAAGCATCTAATATTTTTGATTCGACGTGAGTCGATGTCGACTATCTGCATGCTCTCTTCTCGCCTTTCTTGACGATATTTATTATTATTACAACTCCATGGTCTTAACTTGTTTCATCACAGGCATATAGCAAACGTTCTGTTTTTTCGAGTCCGTCTTCAGATATCCGACAGCGCCAGTATTCGATCCAGGGTCCTTTCCCTCTGAAGGCGCGAACGTTAACATTGAGCTACTGTTGTATAATGTCTTATTATCTTGTGTTACGATGTCTAAGAGTTAACACCATAGTACTGGTACCATGAACAGTAAATACACAAAATATCATTATTTAAAATCATAATTAGGTATTCACCACCAATAACCTACAGAAATTCAAAATATCATCAGTGTACGGCAATTCGACGTCGAGGAAACACTAAATATTCGTCGTCTAGACTTCAAATTACGAGCTACGCAACGTCGGGATGACGTCGTTTAGTCGTTGTAATGAATTTTTTTGTCCAAATAAACAACCATTCATAGTTGCGAATACCATGGTCGATTTGACTCCGTAAAACAATTGCTGAGGTTGCGCCTCCTCAGTCATGAGTCAACGAACCGAATGCGTCAGATCTTTTTAGCAGGGCTGAGCTCTTACGCGCAAAACTAAAAAGCTATAGTTGTTGATGTAACTATCTTCCTCCCAGACAAAACAGTGTTAGCTTCAGCAGAGATACAAAATTGGTTTCGTTCGGACGAAAACTGTTTTACGGCAGCTTCAGCATAATGGTACTGTCTGTCCGCTAGACAGCCAACGCGTGAGCTATCACAGCTAACCTTAGGCTGAGCTGTCTACCTTACTTTTTCCGTGCAGGGTAATCGGCTAGTACATGCCCAGAAACGAATAATTTGTGATGTGTACTGAGATGTAAAATAATGTCATAATTTAGTACGAGATTTCTCTGATATTGTGAAGAACTCTCTATGTTAAATTAACCAGAAATAATCAAAAGTAAATTTGGGAAAATGCAATGAGTTCAGTGGCACGTCGATGATTCAGTTGTATTAAATTACCATGGACACAGAAAAAAAAAACGGGAAAAACCCGAAACTGTTGGCTGAGATTTCATCAATGAACAGAGACAAGAGTAAATTAGTCAGATTTACGACGTAGAGCAGTAGAGCCCTTATCGTAGAGTAGTAAACTCGAAACGGAAACAGCGCTCCTTAAATAAACTACCTTCTATTCTACATTTTATCATTGACTGCTATTTCTTCATTCTAACACAGCGAGGACCATTCGTCTTTTAATGTGAGCCGTTCCTTCGCAGATATATATCTCACGTAGCGGGAGACGGCGGCGCGTCCTGTCGTTATTCCTTGTTTCGGTCGTACGCTTATGTCTCCCTGGGGCGAAATAACACTGAACGCCGCGACCGGAAGTGCGATGCTTCTCAACTGTCGAGACGTAAGCGATGTTCCATTGTCTCCTCGGCCTCCTTCGGAGGCGATAAGTGAAATCACGCGCGTCGACCGCTTCTTGGTCACGAATTCCCTTCCATTCTATTCCCAAGTAGACTTTGAATAACTAACTGTCGGTCTTAATTCTAATATTTAAGGTCGCTCTAGCGCTTAAAAAGTCATTTGAGTAATAATAAATAATAATAAATTTATTGTCAAACAAAACAGTACAGACTGCGTATGACCACTTGGAGGACAATAAACTAATTTACTCTCCGGAAGCAAGCAAGGGACGTATTCCATCAATTCCGATCAAGGGCCCTAAGGCAGAGGCGGATTCAATTTCTTTTTTTGCATAAGTTCCTAGATGAGATAAAAAGTTAGCTGCGAGTTATAATACATATATAATGTCAATATGTTTGTAATTTAACGCAAATATGTTTGTAAATTTACATGTACAAGTTATTATCGAACTATAGATTATTCTGAGTATTTTGTTTAAAAATCATAAGAGTTGAAAAAACACTAAATTCACGATTTATTGTTACAAAAAACACGCCTTTAGACAAAAGCCTGAGAGCTAAAATTGTCTTCATGACGAATTATAATGTTTTTTTTTAAAAAAAAACATGATTTAATTTGTATCTATCAATCAATAGTATAGTTTATACAATATTCAGAAACTCGCTTCACTCCTTTGAAATACGTAAATGCGTGTAAAAACATGGCGGCTGTGAGCTACGGTTTGGCGATTCGTGCATCTCACCTCGTAAAAATTAAAATATCTTTCTCAGATGTCCAGGTGACCTGTAAAAAACAGACTACGGAAAATGTACTACAAATCAAAGTTAACAGGCATCACTTTCCTTAAAAGGCAATGTACTGCAATATTAATTACAATTCCAGTTATTTTATTTCAATGGCCGTGAGATACGTTTTTTCTTTTTTCTTTTTAGTTAAAATCACAATAAAAACATGTTTCTCTGTTTATGTATGTCTATTTCAGATATTTTGGTGAACTGATAGAAATTAAATCATTATCTTTCATCGTTATAATTCTAATTGTTTTAAAACAAATAGAATTGAAATGTTGAAATAAATTATATATCTCTATGACTTGACTAACTTTGGTGTGTGTTGGTCCCACTTTGATATTCTTATCCATACGAGCACTTTACTTCATGAAAGACTCAGCACTTTCAGATATTTCGAACAGTTGAAATTCTCCTACCAACTTAACTCGCTTTCAGCGAAACTTCTGGGAAATATGAAGTCTCGAAGTCAGACGCAATAGCAAAGTTAACTCGGAGCATAACTTGACGCAAGACGTAATTAGATATTAAGAAGTTTAAGTTGATCAAAATCTTCTTCATACGTTAAATACTCGAGATGAAAGTGAATTTGAATAACAAATGAATGATGTTTCACAAGTGTCGATATGGCAGCTCGTAAATTAATTATTTGATTCACACGTCGATTAAATTTTATCTGTTTAAATGAACAATTCATTTTTTTATGAAACTCCCAAAAAAAATACTTGACGTATTAAAAAAACATGGATAAGAATTATATTTCGAGTATTTTCCAACGATTTTTTTGGGCACAAATTTGCATCGAATGACCACGATCCATTTACTATCTTAGGAATGAGTCATAACAACGAAATTGAGTGGGTATTTATATAAAATACGCGAACACACAAAAAACTTGGATTTGGCCATTCTTCACTTTTCCTGTCGCACAAAATAACAAAATAGCTTTGAACGTAACTCAGAATTTCAGTATAACGTACGGATAAAAAAGTTGCCTCTAGCTACGCTAATAAAAATAATAATAAATTTCTTTTAAAAATATATTGATTGCAGAATAAAAATACAATTTTAGTAACAATAATACTGGAAAAACTGTCCATTTCATCTCATTATAATTCATAATCAATATTGAAGAAGTACGTTTTAGAATCAATCGCATTTATAACGAATAATTTTTATTTATTTTTTCCTTATAATAATACTTCCTCTTCAAGATGTTAAGAGAAGGAAAAAATATCTTACCACGTTTAAGTTATTGAAATAAGTAAATGTATGACGTCAAACATCGAGTAGTCAATAGAAAATATTTAAGCATCTATACTATACGCCCCAAAAACAGAATACATTATTCTGCAACGGTTGGTATTAAGATGAAAACTTTTCAGCGGGTACGGGTATTTTAATAATAAGTTAATCGTAGAGGAGTCACAGGTGAATAATTAAGCAATGTACACGTGATCAATTCTTTGTTTTTATTTAGCTTACTTTGTAAAATTATAGATATGGCTTTAGACTTTATTAATCCTTAAAGAAAAATTGAGCTTTTTACGTTTTCCCGTACTTCGACACGTGGCAAGGTTTCATTAAAGACATTTTTTTCCGCAGCCATCATTTTCGTCCTGGAACAACGTCGCATCGTCGCCGGATATTCTGCTTCGGCGAGTATAAATATCAAATAAATGCACCAATTACAACTTCTTTATTTAAGGTGAGAATTAAAGAACATTAATAAGATCACATTCTCAGTATATAAAGGAAATATTGAACAAGCGTTTCTATTAATTACGTTATTTTGAATGAAAATGGGAGACTGGACCGAGATTCCAACTCGGGACAGTCAGTTACGCGCCGATGAGCTTTACCTACTGCGTTCGCCTCCGGGCCCAGTCTGCCACTGAAATTTCACTCGCGAGACCCACAGATATTCTTTCAACATAACTTGATGGGAATTGTCGGGATGGTCCCTTCCTCGCTTCTGGAGAGTAAATTAGTTTATTGTTCTCCACGTGGTCAAACGCAGATTGGAACTGCCTTTCGGACCGTAAATTATTTATTATTATTGTTATTACCCGGCGGTGAGGGTCACCGCAACTTAAAGGATTTCTGTGTCTGCAAATCCGTTTCTGAAAGGAAAAAAAAAAGCGGAAATGCAGTAATCGACGCCATTTCCTTGCAGAACACGAGATCATTTTACCTCTCGGACGCGACCTCCTCGGGGCGGAGGGGGGCGGGAGATCGGACTCTTCCTTTACCGGTGTTCTCTCTCGCTTCAGGGAGTTGCTGGAGCAAAAGCCTTTACAAGCCCTACATCCAGTAAAAGCGTGTAGCTGGAGAGCGAACCCTGGGGGACCCCAGTAAATCAAAATGTGAAACGGCAGTTTGCAGTCGAGAACTGGACTCACGAACACGTTGCGAAGGACGAAAAGGTCAGAAGGGCTGGAGGAGGGCAAGTGTGCGTGGTTGTTAGAGAAAAAGACACATTAGACAAAGATAATTTCCACACATTTGCATCGCCCCAATTACCCTCCTGCTTCTCTCACAGAAGATCAAGTCTCTAACTTTCTTCGTATTTCATTCAGTTTCGCAACAATACAACAGCTGAGATCCTTCGGTGGCTAAGGGGTTAGCGTACACGCTCGTCACCAAGTCACTCCGGGTTCAATTCCCGGCGGGTACAGAAGAAGAAAAAATTGTAGCTTTCGTTATCAATGTTCCACTTCGTTTAGCTGTGACTATGACTAACTACTTATATTAACACGACATGGGTCACGTTGTTGGTAAACCCATCTTCTAACAACCACTCACCTCGTATCACCTATCGCCCCATATAAAGTAGATATGTTTCAATAGCACGCTTTATTTCTCATTTACAAATAGTACAACGAGAAAAAAAATAAAAACTACAGTACCTGTCTCACTTCTCAAGGTAGCAACTACTCAAAACTGATTCCAAAAGCAGTATTTCTCAAATCGGTAGAGAGGATGAGAATCGAACCCAAGATATCCTGCTCTAACTTGCAAGATGCTAACCACTACGCCACGCATTCCGTCCGACGAATCGTATACAATATTCCAAAATGGGATATTGATCAAATGTCGAGAATCCTTGGATTAGGATTAGGAGGAAGAGGAGGATACGTGACATAACTCAAGAGAGCTGAGATCAACAAAAGAGCTCGTGAGGAAAATTCTATTACGACAGACCCACACACAGAAAAGTAAATTTGAAATGTTCCTCATCAATGTCGCGAACCTAGCAAATAAGGGATAGGTCGAAAGAGGGTAGAAGAGATTGGGAAAAGGTTTTTTTTCATTTGTAGTATTTGTAAATGGGAAATGTAGCTTAGTGCTATTGAAGCTTATCTACATGGAGCGATAGGAGGTAGGAGTTGGGTGATAGAGACTATTGTTAGGTGGTGTACCGCTTAGCTGGGTTTCCCAACAACTTGGCCCAGGTGGAGGTGTAAATAGGAAATAGATAGAAGTAGGGTCCGGTTTTCTGTAGTCGCAGCGCTATATATGAACTGGGACTTTGAAGTGAAAAGCTGCAATTTTTGTCTGACCTCTCGTCGGGAATTGAAACTGGCGAGATGTGCGGGGAGCAAGATCGCTAATCCCAGAGCCACAGGAGGAAGAGTAAAAGAATTGAGGATATACGATAGTGAACATAACGCGAGGGTTTGCCATGAGACTCCTCCTAAGGACAGGAAGGTGGCTACGGAAGGGCTTTTGCGGTCGGGGCGGAGCAGGGAGGATCGCAGAGGACAAGTGCTCGTTAGCGGTTGGCTCGTCGCCAGCGCACCGTCGGCAGAGACAGACGAACTACCACGAGGAAGAGACATCAGTCACGTTTCCTTCCGAGGTCCAAACGGGAACAGCAGTTTCCCAAAGTGAAGGAAGGGAACGTTACGAACTCAAAGGTGCTGCCGAATGGGTGGCACTCGATTTGCCATGAAACTATCGTTTCGCCATGGAACTAAGGATGAACGCGGAATTACGAATGTGCCAAAACCATTTTACGTGGTCCAAAAGGGGGAAATCTTTTGGTATTCCGAAAATTGTATCAAAGACTCCAAAGTTTGGTTGGTGTTGCACCATCCACCGACTCAAAATTTCCTGTTTCCTAGAAAAATAATACGTGCGAGGGGGGGGATGCGGATAGCTATAGGCATTCCAGTTAAATCCGCTAAGAAAACATATTATTATTATTATTAATTTTTTATTCTTGCACAACTAAGTTAAGGAAGTCTGTATGCAACCAGAAATCTAAGGATATTGGTAGGGTTTTTTTCCCCTTTGTTGTTATTATCATTATTATTATTATTATTATTATTATTTCGCACCAGTGATATTCACTTCACAACCCTGAAGACGTTGCTGACTTACGTTTCTAAACCCAGGTCGCTACACAATCTTAAGATAAGACGCTTTCTTAAAATAAGCATTATTATTTCTATGTACACAGACGTTGTGCTTCATTTCTTAAATGTTATAAACAAACAAAGAACAACAACAAAAACAATTTCACAAACAAATTTTGAAAGAATATAATATTTACTTCTCAACATGCAGGCTCTTCGAAGATGTATTAAGGGAGCAAGTTGTCATCAACAGAGTAAAACCTGCTGACTGTTCTGGAGCTTTTTGCGGAGACTGACGATATATCGACCAATCAGCGATCACAAGCGACAAGGGGTAGGAATCGAAGTGGAACTAATCGACTTTGCAAAGGTACTACGAGGGGACACAAATTTCCATCTAAGAAGGATTTTCGCTGGAGTTAAAAGGATTTGTCTGGATTGTCAGCGGAGGAAAATGTGAAGTCAATTCCGAGACTCTTAAATGGATTGAGTGAAAGTCAAAAGATTACTTTTGATATATGATTCGTGGTTCAATACTTCCTCTCTAAAAATTGTCTGATTCCTAGTGAGAATTTTTTGAGATACATCATTTTTTATTGCAGTAACACCCATTTCAAACGGTTTCGGATTGACGCGCCTATTTCACAGTACAGTTATTTTTCTATCACCCTACAATAGCTGGCACGCAGTGACTAAAAACATTGATTGTTTGACGAGCCTTTGCTGGAAAGTTCTTGCAAAGCAAAACTGGGTGATGTTTCTGATTGAACGTACATAAGTGAACACAATTTCAAGTGATATGAGAGGGTACTTGATAAGGTTTATTGATAAGGCATCTCTTATCGCCACTCCCAATGATTTCTTTCTTTCGTGGAATGCAATTACCCGAATTTCTTGGTACATTATGCTTGTTTTGTTTTTTTATCAAAGGGTCTCGACGTTCTCAAATGAAGCAGCTAAAAAAATATATTTGATTTTAAATAGTTTCAGTCTTTATGGTTATTGATATGCTCTACAGAAAAATTTTGTAATAAAAAAACTTGCCAATTAGAAAACAGCTATCTCTTCTTATTTGTAAGGTCATCTCAAGTTAATCATAATATTTTTTATTGAATAATTATTACAGTGGAGCTTCTTTAAATCGAACTTCAAGGGAAAAGGTTATAAGTTTCGAGTAAATAAGTTTTCGAGTTGTAGAGGACTTCGAGATAAGGAATTTTTAACATTATCAATCTCGATTTATAGAGGTATATGTTATTGAAGTCATTAGAAAATATAAAAAAATCGACTTATAGAGATGTATTTTTACATTTTTATTGTACATTATTTCATGTCTGAACACTACATACTAGTAAAGGAACAACTTGAAAATATGCACGCATTAAAAGAAATCTGTAATTTTTTGAAGAGTCAAGGAATTAACAAATTCTTTGTCAATTGTATTGTCGGTTGCAAACAGACAAGTACGAAATCATTTTTTGGAATTGGTTATTGACGAAAATGAAAGTATTGATTGGAGTTAAAGAGTCTTGTGAAAAAAATTTCGATTTACAGAGTTTACATATTACCTTTTCGAGTAATAGAGTCCACTAAAGTTGTATTTCAAGTTAGAGATTTTTTTTGTGGTGCTTTACGGCTCGCCGACATCAAAGGTCATTAGAGCCCTAAAAACTTGTACAGGTAGGGAAAATGCAGTTACGCACTAGGGAGAACCAACATGACTCTCCCCGCGTGTGGGACTCGCCGAATGACTGAACCATACCCACTAAAACCCTCCTGAATTACAACATACCAAAACATACATCAAAACATTGAGGACAAAAAATGAGAGGGATAAAAAAAATTAGGAAAATGAAAGATACCCTAACCCTAATAGCGTCGGGATCGAAAAGAACGAAGAAGTGACCAAGGAAGGTCAGGAAAGAGAAAGGAAGGAGCCCCGCACAAGTAAGAGGGAGTAATGCCAGGCTCAGCTCGGGGTCCCGTGTTCACCAAACACGTACTTACTAGATGTAAGTCCCCTGGGGGGTCGAGTTAGAGATCGTGATATGTATGGATAGTACATCATAGTGAAATTATTTTCAGTTCGAGTTATAGAGTCTAAATAATTCGAGTTGTAGGATTTTTTTTTGTACTTCAACGGAAGAAAATAGGTAATTTCTTCGTCTTAGAGAGGATTTCGAGTTAAAGAGGCTCCACTGCAGACGATGCATCCACACTCCACTAATGTACTTGAAAAGTCCCAGATACGTTAATTAAAATCCCACAATGACCTTGGAGGTCGTGTTAGCGCTTCCAATTTTGTTTTCTTTATTTTTATTGTAATTGTTTTATAAATGAATTATGAACTATAATGAAGAAATAACATACTTTAATTCGTATGAATCAGTTAATAATATAGATCAAACATCATTCTGGAACTCGCTCCACGCGTCTGAAATGCATGAGAGCATTGTAAAAACATGGCGACCGAGCGCAAGGGTTTCGCTGTATCGAATGAACTAAAGTATATTTCTCAAATGTTCTAAAGTGACCTATAGGTAAAAGTGATGTAAAAAATACTACAAATCGAAGTAAACTTCCATAACTTTCGAGATTCAAAAAATGATCTACTTTTGTAAAAAGGTGTTTCCGCCATTAGACAAATGTACTACATCAATAATTATAATTGCTATTATTTAATTTAAATGAACCTTGAGGTATGTCTTTAAAGTTAAAATCAGAAGAAGTACAAATGTTACTCTGTTTGTTTATTTCGCTTGTTTTAATTCAACTTCGCTCCCTGAGGTTTAAGAATTAATTTCGTTTTCTCACGTGAGTCCTACGCCAAAATATAAATTCAGCACAAAGAGCATCTCATACTGTCACATAATAAAAACCATTTCCATCGACGCAACAAATATCCATCTTCAGTGACGCGAAAAAGAAGAAAACAAATCGAATTATTCCCATAATGGCGCACCGCAGAGAGTATCTTCTGACCCATACTTCACATTCATTCCACCGAGCGAGCGCCATTAGAGTGTAAATGAGGGGACAACACAGTAACATTTTAGCACGGCGGTTCTAAAGTGAGAACGTCACTTGAACTAATTTATAGTCGCATCTCGCGTTTGCAAAGCAAATTACCTGCATCTAACACACTCAAGTGCTTTGACTAGTAATAACGTTTTATCGCTTGGCAGCTCTGAGAGGTAGGGCGAGGCACGGCGACAAAACTCCAAAAGGCGGTTTCGCCGGAAATCTGTGGCGTTCCACAAGGTGCGGAATTGGATACATAAGAGATTGTGCCGAGGTGCAACATTTATTATGATTTGGTGTAT
>NNCF01144462.1:86593-96879 GCA_002313205.1 Laupala kohalensis
AAAAAAAACAACAACTTTCCAATTCGTTGGCCAAAATTCGTTCAGTTGAAGAGCAGATTTTATGGTCTATATCACGCCACATAAAAAATTGAAAATAATTATATGGAGCATAGTTTCAAGAAATTTTCACTTCATCGTGCAATAGTTTATCTTTTAGGAATGTATAAGGAAAATAAGATAAAACAGACTTTTGATCCACGAAACAAAAGTCGATCAAAAAAAAAACGAGAAACAATCGCGTTCGAAATTCAATATCACGTGATCCAACTCCATAAAAATTACATAAAAAATACTAAAAGAATAGTTTATTGTATTGTCAACGAAAATGTATTCTGAGCGTACGTATGCACGGCTCAAATAATTTTGCTGAATACACCAATCGCAGTTACAGATTGCGCTATTGTCCAATAATATATGCGTGATCGCAGAATTGAACAATTACAATTCCCGAGCGCTTCAAGATGTTTTCTTTCCTTTTATTTGTTGTATTTGAAAAATGGGAGGAAACGTAGCTTAGGGCTATTGAAGCTTATCTACGCGGAGTGATCAGAGGTACGAAGAGGGTGGTGGTAGGGGGATGTTGTTAGAAGGTTGGCCGGATATCTGGGTTTACCAACAACTTGGCCCACGTGTACGTGTTAGTAGGAGTACCTAGTAATAGTTAAAGAGTTATTCATACTAGGAGCAGTAGGAGATGGAAAGAACAAGGGTTCGCTTTTCAGTATGAACTGAGACATTAATGTGAAAAGCAACAACAACAACAACAACAAAATTAACGCCGCACGGGGAATTCAACCCGGGATAATTTGGTTGATGCGCAAGAACGCTAACACCTCATCCACCGGAGTTGTTTGAATGACACACGCGTCAAATACGATCACTTCCACGAGGAAAAAAGTCTACGCAAAGTTGCTACATATGCAAATGTTCTTTGTGTGTCCTCTCATTTGACAACAGCGCATTTTCAACGCCACCTGCATTAAAGGAATAAAATACCCGTTGACGCGAAATACATTAATAGCATGCAACTGCTACGAGTTCGACCACGGAATGTTATTCATAGGATTAGAGTACGATGGGTAGAAAGGAAGCTTTTGAATGCGGGCGTCGGTAGGAATGCGACACAACGACCGTAAACAGCCTTCGATTTGAATTACCTCGACACAAGTACTTGTGTACGGGAAACCAGGACACCGCCAAAGAGAGGGACGCCAATTCGCTTTTGAAATACTCGTTCAGACTTTGTGTACCTTAAAATTGTTGACACTCCATGCCACGCCGGCGAAACACAAAACCAAACCAGAGAAAAATTACTAACAACCCTCCAGACTAAGAAAAGAAAAAAAATTGACACTACAAATTGAGGCAAGTTTACATTACACTCAATATATATATATATATATATATATATATATATATATATATATATATATATATATATATATATATATATATATATNCATGCTTGCTCGTCACCTAGACACTCCGGAGAGAGAAAACCTTGAAGCTTTTTTTTCACTTCCATGTCCCAGGTCGTATAGCTGTGATTACCGCAAAGCGAACCCCCCACCCCTTATTGCTTCTATACACCTCCAGCAACAGGGGTTGAGTGGAAACGGTTGTTCAGTTGTGGAAAGGCGAACGGGTGGTGTAGTGGTTAACACTTCTGCGATCAAACCAGGAATTCCGGGTTCGATTCCCGGCGCGACGCCATTTTCACCATTTCCGTCTTCTGAAGGTCTTCCCTTATTAATTAGAAAATAAGGGGCTTTTTATACCTACGGGTATTGTGGTGTTAAACCAATAAAAACTACTTTCGTAATGTATTTATGGACTACTTCCGTAAAGTGTGAGTATTGGGTGAAGGGAAATGAATATGTACATCCTCGAAGGGGCCAGACTGGTACTTTTAAAAAAAAGGGTCATTCATCCTACGTGGAGATTGACGTGCAGTCAGATTTCTGTGATGACGTAAGAATCCGGGTAAATAAACCAAATCACTCAATTTATGGCGAAGGTACCCCCCCCCCCAGANAGAGAATACCCATAATTCACTCTCGTACGCGTACACTAATAAATACATCGCACCCGTGCCCACCGTGCCCCTCAGCAAATAACTCAATAAAATCCCCGTCGAGCGACCTCAGATAACCCATCGCGTCAAAAGACAGACGCGAAGGCTTTTGTAGACGCTCCGTGGAGGCAAAAACAGGAGCCGACACGCGCGCGCATTCAAGAAAAAGAAAGACGCACAGCGACACAAAAGAAATATGGAGAAGCGCTCACCCGATTTACGACGTTTCGAAAAAGAAAAAGAAAAGACAAAAAACAGACGGAGAACCAAAAAGAAACAAAACAACAACAACACGTTCGTAAATGTGTCCAGGGAAGCTTTTTGCACCTATAGGCTCTCGCCACAGAAGGTACATAAAACAAGGAGTGTTACGGCGTATTCCAGAGGTTTACTTTGTGGGGTTTGCGTGAGAAAAAAACTCACGTAGGCGATTTGGAAACGACGGATTTGAATTATTCCGTTAAAGAACAATAGCATATCCTGACAAATTATAAAAGAAAAAATCAAATGTGAATATAATTTAACAAAACTGACTTATTTTACTGTCCCATCAAGTTCAGAGGAAGAACACATTAAAAACATCAATATACATCTCATACATAAATTGACAACTCAAAAACTATTTAATGACTTAAGATTCTCATACAACAATTTTACTGTAGTAAAAAACTATTGTCGAAAATGCAGTTGCCAAATGTTTCATTAAAAAACGAAATCCCGTTTTCTCCAAAACTAATTTCAAATTCATCTCGAAGTGCAGAGTTACGAGAATTTTAATTGTTACCATTTATAAACAACAATAATATCCGAATAATGTATAGTACGATAAAAATACGCGCTTGTGAAAAAATGTGATTTATTAAATACACATTTGTTGGTATTGTGTTAATTTTAAAATACGTACCGAACTATTTTCTTGTTAGGAGTGTGTTGAAACGTTAAATTTGCCTCTGCCTTAAGAGTCCTTGATCGGAATTGATGGAATACGTCCCTTGCTTGCTGCCGGAGAGTAAATAAGTTTATTGTCATCCAGGTGGTCATACATAGCAGTTTGTAAATTTATTTCTTATTTCGTCACTAAAAAACAAGCTAGTAGTACATGAACACTTCAAGATCCGGTAATAATCAACAACAAATAATTTACAACAAATTATGTATTAGATGGAGAGTCCACTGCTACGCAAATATAAAGTTGATCTTACAATTAATGAACTGGTGTAATTGAATAACTTATACTTTACATATAACGCAGTGATACCTGAATCCACACATTTACACACAAGATTTCACGAAGTCAAGTGAAGTGTATTTGAAAAAAACAGTCTCAGGTAAAAATATACTGTCGTTCTAAAAATTTCTATAAGACTTTTAAAACAGTCCAGAAATGGGATGTTCAGTATAATGATGTGAAGAAGTGTTCCAGCGAAACGTTTCCATTCAAATTTCTATCAAATATGATTCTCGTTGTAAAGGCGACAAGAAATAATTTAGTGTTTTAGACTCAAATTCATGAAAGATGTTTTTATCGTTTCAACAACAAATATATTTTATTTAAAATAATTATAAATTGTTAAATACGTACGAAATAGTTATATTAGATTTCCTTTAAAAAAATCGTAAATAATACTAATTCGTAATAACGTAGCTGTTTTTTTTAACATAAACAGTAGTTGAATCTCGTTGTCGCAAGAATTTTCAGATTTTCTCAGTATCCCATCAATATTATTTCAGAGTGTTATAAAACGTTTGTCAGAAGAGAATCAAAATTCAACAAAAGATAAGGTTTCACAAAGAACGCAGTTTAGAAATGTTCATTTTGGTCGAGAGCCAGACTTGTTCACTCGCAATAAAACCAGAAGCTTTCAAATACCGAAAAACAACTTCCCGACAAATGGTGTATGTCACAGGAGATCAAAGAACATACACTTCTCGGAGAACGCAACACACCAAATAAAAGACACAAGACTCTGCACCAACGTCCACGAACTAAACTTTCTTTTGTCTCCTTCGGAACGAATGGACTCGAGTATCATGGAACGCTCCAAGCGGCGAATTCTGAACCCTTTAGGATAACATTCCATACGCAGTTCATAATACTACAATCAATTTCCTCTAAAAAAAATAGTACTTGCTTAACCATTTTTTTTTTTGCGGGGGCTTTAGGGCTCGTCAACATCGAGGTCATTAGAGCCCCTATGCAAGTAGGGAAAAATGCAGTTTCGCACCATAATAGAGAAGAGCCGTAGTGACTCTTCCCCGTGTGTGGGACTCGCCGAATATCTCGACCATACCCACTAAAAAAAACCCTCCTGAAATCAACAAATATCTAAATAGAGAGATGAAAGAGAAGAAAACAAGACAGACTACCAATACATTATATCATTATATCACAAAAAAAAAGAAAACAATTTTTGAATATTATATTTTCTAATTACAGAAACAAAAAATGAAAGGAAAGAAGACAGAAAAGACGAAAAAGGAGTGCAAATTTTAAACCCTCCCGAGAACTTGTAGGAGGAGCCCCGATCTACTCATGAAATTCAATAGTTGCTTAACTAGAATTAAATCACTAATATATCGTGACTAGGGTGCAAATAAATAGAGTATCGCGTACTTACAACTAGAAAAAAAAATTAAATGAAATATTTGAAATACATTTTGGTGGTGAAACACATTGCGTCTTATGAAGGAACAATTTTAAAAAAAAAAGACATTATAAATCACAAAAGTGATAGACGTTTACTTTGATTTGTAGTCAATTTTCCGCGGTATTCTTCACACCTCTTTTATCTATAGGTCACCAGACATTTGAGAGAGAGATTAAACGTTTTCTGAGGTCAGATGCATTTATAACGAAACAGTTATGCTTGGCAGCCATGTTTCTACGTGTTCTTATACATTTCAAATGAGTCAGGGAGTGCCTGAATGATGCTTGTACTATATTGTTAACTGTTAGATACGAATTAAATCATGTTTTTTCATCATTATTATTCATTTTGTTGTGATTTTAAACAATTAGAAGAATAATCAAGAAAGAAAGTATACATCTCCGTGATGACAAGAAAAGTAACAGTTCCCCTCAGGGGACTTACATCTAGTGAGTACGTGTTTGGCGAACACGGGGTCCCGAGCTGAGTATGGCATTACTTCCACTTACTTGTGCCATGCTCCTTCCTTTCTCTTTTCTGACCTTCCTTGGTCACCTCTTGTTCTTGTCGATCCCGACGCTATTAAGGCTAGGGTTTCTTTCACTTTCCTCATTCCTCTCATTTTTTGTCCTACCCCTCATTGTAGCCCCCCCCCCAATTTGATGTATGTTGTGAGATATGTTTTGGGTGTGTTGTAATTCAGGAGGGTTTTTAGTGGGTAGGGTTGAATCATTCGAAGAGTCCCACACACGCAGGGAGAGTCATGTTGGCTCTCCCTAGGGCGTAACTGCATTTTCCCTACCTGTACAAGTTTTCAGGGCTCTAATGACCTTTGATGTCGACATGAGCCGTAAAGCCCCACACAAAAAAAGGTAACAGTTATTTCATAGTTAGATAGTTAGTAATCATTGATATATTGTTTGTGTTAATAAGGTGTTTCAAAGTTGTACTAGAAATAATGTAAATTGTATACGTTCTTTGTAGCCCTGATGAAGGCAAAATAAATTGCCGAAACGTTGGTGTTTCTTTTATTGATGACTGAAATCCTCGAATGTATCGTTCCGTTATATAATACACGTTCATGATCTCGAGAATAAACCCTTCAGTGATAAATATACAAAAGTACAACACTTAAAGTTACACCCTCTCACCTCAAGAAGTCTCAAATCAAAGACGAAACTTAAGTGTTGTACTTTTCTATGATCAGAATTAAAACTGTCTTCACGATATTGTGACAGGGTTATTTTATTGATTCGAATCAAATTGAAACGACTGTTTAAAAAAATAACTCGGGTCCTTTTCCTTTATTTATGTTCTGTTTATTCTTTTGCGTAAGTTTATTGTGTGTTCTCTTTGAACTTTCATAAACTGCGATTTTGCGTTTCCTATAAAAGTTAGCGCAGAGATTATATCGAATCCTATAAATGTTTTGACCTTTCTTCAAATGACAGAAGTGAAATACAATTTTAAAGCAATTTTATTTACACCGTGTTCGTAGAAAGAGGTGGAATTTATTTCCTTCGCGTCCTTTCTTGAATTATAGAACATTTTAGGCTTGTTTAAAATCTCGTAGCCTACTCAGCCTGCTGTAGAATGAGTACCAGGGTCTATCCTGGGGGGTCAAAGACGCCGACCACAAAGAAATAGTGGAGCTATATACTATCTGCAACACCCATGGGCACACTCGGGACCTGTTGTGGGAGAGTTTTGACTTCTTGACATTGTATAAAATTTTAGCGAACGCGTTGGAACATATGATGCTTTGCTGTTTGTATATATACGTGTAATAAAGGAAAATCGAATTTTCATCCTTCTCGCTGTGCTGTCTGTTTCTGTTCATTAATACTCCAAAGGTGCCAAGCTGAAAACAACGGTCGAGATGAAAATTTAATTTTTGATTTCGTGTTCAGTGTGGGTTCAAAGAAATACCTTACAACATCAGAGGGATAGTCATTAACTTTGAAGCAAAAACGGAATCTATCGATCATGATAATTGTATCCAAGGGACAAAACTAAGCATTGCATGACCGACAGTCATCATACTTGCATTCAGCTTTGTCGAGCTGAGTCGATCTTTTTATCATTAATCGCATTTGTGTGTGTGTGTGTGTGTGTGTGTGGGGGGGTTAACCATTGCTTTCAAATACACCGAATATCAATGAAGTGTTATTATCGGGAACAGGAACGTACATTGTTGATAAGGAAGACAGCGCATGCAGTCGCTTCTTCATTACTCTACGACATCCCCCAGGGATCACAAGAAAAGATACCCTGTTTATATGTTTATAAATTTATCCAGTACCTTACCCAAACAATTCCACATTTTTTCAGAGAAGGATTTGGTGAATATTCTACAGTATTTCAGTTGTGTTAACATTTAATTTAACTGTAAAACAACAACATAGTTATATATCAGTGTCTGTCCAAATTAAGACCTTATTAAAAGAAAAGACGTTTTTTTTTTACTTTTATTATTAATGGGGTCTTAGGGCTCGTCAAAGTCATTAGAGCCGTTGCATGTGGGGAGAAAATGCAATTTCACACCATAGGGTAGAGCCGTAGTGACTCTTCCCCGTGCGTGGTACTCGCCGAATATCTCGACCATACCCACTAAAAAAACCCTCCCGAATTCACCCAATATCTAAAACACACCGATGATAGGAAACGACAGGATAAAGGGGTCCAATACATTATTTCACAAAAAAAATTAAAACTTTGATTTTCCAAACAGAGGAAAAGGGATGAAAAGTGAAAATTTAAACCCTCCCGAGAACTTGTGGGAGAGGCCCCGATTTATTTATGAAATTCAATAGTTTATTACCATTATCTGTTTCATTTCCGATAATTGTTGGTAAGTCTACTGCCAGACCAATCTCTCTCAGTGTACTGGTGTATTTTCTGCAATTAGTAAGTAGGTGAAGCACTGTCAGAGAAGAACTATATTCGTCACATAGGGATTGATGACAAAGTTGCAAGAGATATCGATAAGAAATATAAGAGAGCAATTTCCTACGCGCAGACGGGTCAGTAACACACCGCCTTGTCAATTCGCTGTGGTATCATGAACTGCGTTGAATCATCCGATGCGTGTATCATGTTATTCTGACGATATAGAATTTGCTGTTTTTCTTTATTACTTATATTCACTAGAGCAGACATAATAAATCATCAGTAATATAAAAAAATGCACAAAAGTGAACTTTTATTTTTATTTTGTGGGGTTTTACGGCTCATGTCGACATCAAAGGTCATTGGAGCCCGAAAAACGTGTTCAGGTAGGGAGGAAAATACAATTACGCACCAGGGAGAGCCAACATGACTCTCCCCGCGTGTGGGACTCGTCGAATGATTCAACCCTACCCAGTAAAAACCCTCCTGATCTACAACACACCAAAACATATCTCACAACATACATCAAATGGAGGGGGGGCTACAATGAGGGGGGCACATAACATGAGGGGTAGGACAAAAAGTGAGAGGAAAGAGGAAAATGAAAGATACCCCAGCCCTAATAGCGTCGGGATCGAAAAGAACGAAGAGGTGACCGAGGGAGGTCAGGAAAGAGAAAGGAAGGAGCCTAGTACAAGTAAGTGGAAGTAATGCCAGACTCAGCTTGGGGCCCCGTGTTCGCCAAACACGTACTTACTAGATGTAAATCCCCTGGGGGATGGAAGTGAACCAAAGAAGGTAGAATAATTCATTCTTTCTACAAACTTCGTAGAAACAAATCTTAAAACGTACAAAACAACATTACTGAAGAAAAAAAGTCTCGCATACAGACGAAACGTAGAGTTATTTTCAATGTTCAGAAGTCAAATTGAATGTACAAAATTGGGACACGTACATTTTATTAATTTGAATCAAAACTAAACTGTCTGTTAAAAAACAAACCCAGGTTGTTGTTTTTTTCTTTATTGCTTATATTCAGATGTGAAAGATCAATAATAAAATACTGCGCAAAAGGAAGTGAATCATTGAAGATTAATTATTTTTACGTGTTTAACATCGTAGAAGTGTAGGAGGAAGAATAGGATCTCTAAAATGTCGGAAATCGGCCAAAATAAAGAGACAAACATTTACTCATTATGATTTCAACTTGTAAAAACATACCTCACCAGCCTTTTAAACGAGATAATTGCAATTATCATAAGTGATGGAGCAACTTATGGAAGAAACTCTTACTTAAATAAAAAAAAGACCCAACTTTAAAATTACGTAAGTGATAAAAGATTACTTTTATTTGTAGTGAATATTCCGTGGTATTTTTTACGTGACTTTTACCTATAGGTCACTGTAGGACATTTGAGAAAGATATTTCACTTTTTCCTTTGAGGTGAGATGCATAAATCACGAAACCGTTGCGCTCAGACGCCATGTTTGTATGTAATGCTGCTCTCTTGAGTATTTCAAACGAGTCAAGCGAGTTCCCGAATATTGTTCGTACTTTTGTACTGCTAGGTAGAAATTAAATTGTATTTCTCTTCATTATTATTCATTTTGTCGTGTTTAAAACAAATTCGAATAAAAAATCAAGAAAACAATTATACATCTCAGTGATTTGACTTTGACTCACTAGGAACGCTGGTTTCCACCTGAAGTTTGAATTCGGAATATGGAAGATATTATTATTATTATTATTATTTGGAATTCACCAGCTCTGTTATAACGACCTTCCTCCAATAAAGAAATATTAATTGGCGTAATTTATATGAGTCGGAAGCAAGAGACCAATTTAGAGATAGTTAATTGATTTCCGGGAAAAGTCTCCCAATTTCATTGTATCGGAATGCAATAACACTTTTTTATTAGATCTATAATTATCACGGTTACCAACCAGGCGCAAATTGTTCAGTAAATATAATTGATTGCCTCGAATATGGTATTCTACTTGATGTTATTCGCATAACGGAACGTGGCTGTGAACAGTCCTGGAATTATAAAAGTGTCCACAAAAATGTTCTTAGTCCTGCGCTCTTAGCAGTTTGGATTTTTTAGGTTTGCAACGCCACTCCTCTGCGACGGGGAAAAACCTCCTCTCACCTTCATTGCGATGTTTTATTGTCTGATAATCTTATTAGATAATGTGCATGAACACAGCTCAATTGTATTTTGAAGTCTACATAAAAGTGGTATCTTCCTTTTGTTATATATTCTGATAAAAATACACTTTTTTGTGATGTTATTCTCTGAGCGTATACTTTTTTATGTTGCACGATTACAGCCAAGCGTTGCTCAATACATTTCTTACAGACGTAATTTATTTATTGGTTTAATACTATTGAAGATATCTCCGAGAGCGCGGGACTTGGAATATTTCCTTAGCCCTTTCGTATTTCCAGGAGTGTACATTTTTGTGAGTGGAAAATCGGAAGTTCGATCTCAAATTCATCCGCCGAGTGAAGGGTCACCCGCCTGAGGGCTTGATCGCCCCTACCTTGCCTACTCGGTTTAAGGTGCAGGCATGACCATACCTACGACCATGGCTAGGCCTCTACCATTACATGCCCGTCCCCAGCCGCCGATCTGTTACTCGGGTGGTTGGCTCGAGGTTGGGTACGGGATGC
>NNCF01144479.1:0-53701 GCA_002313205.1 Laupala kohalensis
AGCCTTTGACAAGTGCTACAGTCAATACATGAAGAAAAAAAACACAACGTGTATGGTAACGTTTATCTGCGGCGTTTTTTCAGTACAATCAGCATATATTTCTAACCCTAAACCCTAAGTTACCTTGCCGCATGATGAGGTAAACGGGGCGAAAAGCCCGGCTTTTGCGATGAATTTAGAAAAAATCAATGAGTTAACCGCGCAAGATATGGCGGGTGTCAATGCGACAATCCTTGAACAGCTTAATTCCGACGTCCAACTGATCAATCAGTTGGGCTATTACATTGTGAGCGGTGGCGGTAAACGCATTCGTCCGATGATTGCCGTACTCGCGGCGCGCGCCGTTGGCTATCAGGGAAATGCCCATGTCACGATCGCGGCATTGATCGAATTTATCCACACCGCCACCCTGCTTCATGACGATGTGGTGGATGAATCCGATATGCGCCGGGGTAAAGCCACGGCGAACGCCGCGTTTGGCAATGCCGCCAGCGTGCTGGTTGGCGATTTTATCTATACCCGAGCTTTCCAGATGATGACCAGCCTCGGCTCGCTGAAGGTGCTGGAAGTGATGTCTGAAGCCGTGAACGTCATTGCTGAAGGTGAAGTCCTGCAGTTAATGAACGTTAACGACCCGGACATTACGGAAGAAAGCTATATGCGCGTGATCTACAGTAAAACAGCGCGTCTGTTTGAAGCGGCGGCGCAGTGTTCCGGTCTCCTCGCGGGCTGTAGTGAAGCCGAGGAAAAAGGACTGCAGGATTATGGTCGCTATCTGGGCACTGCATTCCAGTTGATTGACGATCTGCTGGACTATAACGCCGACGGCGAACAGCTCGGTAAAAATGTCGGTGATGACCTGAACGAAGGCAAACCGACGTTACCGCTGCTGCATGCGATGCGTAACGGCACGCCAGAGCAGGCGCAAATGATTCGCCATGCGATCGAGCAAGGCAATGGCCGACACCTCCTGGAGCCCGTGCTGGAAGCGATGAACGCCTGCGGCTCACTGGAGTGGACACGCCAGCGTGCGGAAGAAGAGGCTGACAAAGCCATCGCTGCGCTGCAAGTGCTGCCGGATTCCCAATGGCGCGAAGCGTTGATCGGCCTGGCACATATCGCCGTCCAGCGCGACCGTTAATAACGATGGAATCATCCCGCTGCTCCTCGCGGGATGATTCATAAAAGCTCCAATAAAACCCACGCAATCTCTCTACTCCACTGCAAATAAAGCAAAAACTCTTAATAAATTCTGAATATTCAAACTCTTTACTCGAACATATTAGAACGACGATTCTCTGAGCGTATAGTGTCTTCTGCAAATTGATTGTGTCAATCAACGATGAATGACCATAAACGAGGGGATAAATGGAGAGCAAACTCATTGACTGGCATCCGGCAGATATCATTGCTGGATTACGTAAAAGAGGGACATCAATGGCTGCCGAGTCGCGCAGAAATGGATTAAGTTCCTCCACGCTGGCAAACGCCTTAACCCGACCGTGGCCGAAAGGCGAGCTGATCATTGCGAAAGCGCTCGGAACGGATCCCTGGGTGATCTGGCCTTCACGTTACCATGACGCGAAAACCCATGCGTTTATCGACAGAACGCGCATGATGCGGGCGGCACGTCGTGACAAGCAGGATGTAGAGTAAGGCACAAAGCAGTAGCCCCGGCCATCGGCAATGGGACTACTGCTTTCATTGACGCTTATTCGGCTTTCACGCGCTCGATATTGGCGCCCAGCGCGCGCAGTTTATCTTCGATACGCTCGTATCCGCGATCGATATGATAAATACGATCCACAACCGTCGTCCCTTCCGCAATACATCCCGCCAGTACCAGACTGGCCGAAGCACGCAGATCCGTCGCCATCACCTGCGCGCCGGAGAGCTTATCGACACCGTGACAAATGACGGTATTGCTTTCGATTTCCGCATGAGCGCCCATACGGCTCAGCTCAGGCACATGCATAAAGCGGTTTTCAAACACGGTTTCTGTGATGAATCCGGTCCCTTCCGCTACCAGGTTCAGCAGCGTGAACTGGGCCTGCATGTCCGTCGGGAATGCCGGGTGCGGCGCGGTGCGCACGTTGACGGCTTTTGGACGTTTACCGTGCATGTCGAGGCTGATCCAGTCTTCACCCACTTCGATATCCGCGCCGGCATCGCGCAGTTTCGCCAGTACCGCATCCAACGTATCCGGCTGCGCGTTACGGCAGATGATTTTGCCGCGAGAAATCGCCGCGGCGACCAGGAAAGTCCCGGTTTCGATACGGTCCGGCAATACGCGATAGACACCGCCGCCCAGACGTTCTACGCCTTCGATGGTGATACGATCGGTACCCTGGCCGGAAATTTTCGCGCCCAGCGCAATCAGGAAGTTGGCCGTGTCGACAATTTCTGGTTCACGTGCGGCGTTTTCAATGATGGTGGTGCCTTCCGCCAGCGTGGCGGCACACATGATGGTGACCGTTGCGCCAACGCTGACTTTATCCATGACGATATGCGCGCCTTTCAGGCGGCCATCCACGGAAGCTTTCACATAGCCTTCTTCCAGCGTGATCGTGGCGCCCAGTTGCTCCAGACCAGTGATATGCAGGTCAACCGGACGTGCGCCGATCGTGCAACCGCCAGGCAGAGAAACCTGGCCCTGACCAAAACGAGCCACCAGCGGTCCCAGCGCCCAAATTGATGCGCGCATGGTTTTTACCAGGTCATACGGTGCGCAGAAAACATTCACGTCGCGGGCATCGATGTGCACGGAGCCATTGCGTTCCACTTTCGCGCCAAGCTGACTCAGCAGTTTCATCGAGGTATCAACGTCCTTCAGTTTCGGGACGTTCTGGATCTCTACCGGCTCTTCCGCCAGCAACGCCGCAAAAAGGATCGGCAGAGCGGCGTTTTTCGCGCCAGAAATTGTGACTTCGCCCTGGAGCCGGGTTGGCCCCTGTACACGAAATTTATCCATGATGTTGTTCTCAGTTAAAATTCATCGTCGTTACCGGTGTATCACCCGTAACTCAAAAACCGTTTAGTTTGCGATCGCGCGCCCACTCTGCGGGGGTATACGCTTTGATCGACAGGGCATGAATGCGGTTGTCCGCAATGTACTCCATCAGCGGCGCATAGACCGACTGCTGCTTCTTCACCCGGCTCATGCCGTCAAACATCTCACCCACGGCAATAACCTGAAAGTGACTGCCATCGCCAGAGACGTGGACTTCCTGGAGGGAGAGTGCGTTCATCAGCACGCTCTGAATTTCATTATTTTCCATGGGCTCTTCATTCGTCAGATTGTGAAAACAGCCCAACATCTTAGAGCAAAGTTGCGCTGTCATAAATAAGCAAAAAGCCTCGCGGGTCAATCCGGCGAGGCTGTAGATAATAACGTACTGATATTACTGACGCGGAAGCACGTCAGCCGGCAAATTATAGAGTTCCGCCAGGGTAAAGACTTTGTCGTTCACCCCCGACAGCGACACGTTGTTGCCCTGCTCTTTCGCCAGACTGATGAGATGGACCAGCAGCGCCAGTCCCCCCGTATCCACTCGGGAGACCTGGCTGAGATCGATGCAGGTCACACCGGTCATCGCTTCAATGCGCGCATCCCACAAGGGATTCAACACGTCCTGGTCCAGTTCCCCCACCAGCGACAGCTTGTCACCGTCACGCATCCAGTTGAGTGACTGCGTCATTACTTCTTCTCTTCCAGCGTGATTTTTTGCTGCGCGATAGATTTCAGTTGCGCCGTCAGTCCATCGATCCCTTTAGTACGCAGCAGATCGCTCCACTCGTTCTGTTTGGTGGTGATCATGCTGACACCTTCGGCGATCATGTCATAGGCCTGCCAGTGACCCGTCTGGGTGTTTTTACGCCACTGGAAGTCCAGACGCACCGGAGGGCGACCGTTTGGATCGAGAATGGTTACACGGATCGGAACGATGCTCGCATCGCCCAACGGTTGTTCCGGAGCAATCTGATACGTCTGCCCGTGATACATCGCCAGCGCCTGGCCGTAGGCCTGTTTCAGGTATTCGCGAAACGCGGCGAAATAGGCTTCACGCTGAGCCGGAGTAGCCTCTTTGTAGTAACGCCCCAACACCAGCGCGCCAGCGTATTTCACCTGCACATACGGCAGCAGCTCCTGGTCAACCACATCACGCAGATAGTCCGGATTAGAGCGGATTTTCGGCTGTTCGTTTTTCAGGCGGTCGAAGGTTTTCTGCGCCGCTTCATCCATCAACTTGTAAGGGTTGGTCTGATCGGCTGCAATGGCGGTGCTCAGCGGTGCAATCACCAGCAGAGCCACCATCATTAAACGCTTAAGCATAATTCGATTCTCCTGAGATTAATTCGTTGTGCCCGCAGGCCCAGTGGCTTCATTATGGCCTTCGGTTGGCGCCGGCGCATCGCCAGAATTCTTATTGTCATCGCCTTTACTGTTGCTGTTGTAAAGGAACTGACCAATCATGTCTTCCAGCACCATCGCGGATTTGGTGTCCTGGATTGTGCCGCCATCTTTGAGGATAGACGTTCCCAGCTCAGGATCTTCAAAACCAACGTTCAACGCCAGATACTGTTCCCCCAGCAGACCGGACGTCCGGATGCTCAGCGAACTGGTATCAGGGATGTGGTTATAGCGTTCTTCGATGTCCAGCGTCACGCGCGGTAAATAGGTCTTCGGATCCAGGGAGATATCCGCCACGCGGCCCACGACCACACCACCGATACGCACTGGCGAACGCACTTTCAGGCCGCCGATATTATCGAATGTCGCGTAAATCGTGTAGGTCGGTTCTGTGCGCATAGAAGTCACGTTGGCCGCCTTCAGGCAGACAAACAGCGCGGCCAGCAATGCGGCTAACAAGAAGATCCCCACCCAAATTTCATTTTTTTTCGTTTGCATGAACTCAATTCCCAAACATCAATGCGGTCAGTACAAAGTCCAGACCCAGAACGGCCAGCGACGAGTGCACAACGGTGCGTGTGGTTGCCCGGCTGATTCCCGCCGAGGTCGGAATCGCATCATACCCATTGAATAATGCAATCCAGGTTACCGTAATGGCGAACACCACGCTTTTAATCAAACAGTTGACCAGATCCAGACGCCAGTCGACGGCATTCTGCATCGCGGACCAGAAGAAGCCAGCATCAATCCCCTTCCAGCTTACGCCGACCAGAGAACCGCCCCAGATCCCGACGGCCACAAACAAAATCGTCAGCAGCGGCAGCGAAATCACGCCCGCCCAGAAACGCGGAGAGATCACCCGGCGCAGTGGATCGACGGCCATCATTTCCATACTGGAAAGCTGTTCGGTCGCGCGCATCAGGCCAATTTCAGCGGTCAGCGCAGAGCCCGCACGCCCCGCAAACAGCAGCGCGGCGACGACCGGACCGAGTTCACGCAGCAGCGACAGCGCCACTAACATCCCCAGACTGGTTTCCGCACTATAGGTGGTGAGTACCAGATAGCCCTGCAGCCCCAGCACCATGCCGATAAACACGCCAGAAACAATAATGATCAGCATCGACAGGACGCCCACATTATAAAGCTGGCGCACCAGCAACGGCGCGTGCTTACGAAACTCCGGTTTGCCAACCAGCGCATTGAACAACATTAACCCGGCGCGCCCGAACGTTCTGAGAGTTTTAATCCCCTTATGTCCCAGCGTCGCCAGTGCATTTAACAGCATGAGTGGCTTAACTCCCTGTTCCGAGTAAATCAGAGTGATAATCGCCCGCAGGATAGCGGAACGGGACCGGCCCGTCTGCAATGCCATCCAGGAACTGACGCACACGCGGGTCGTCATTCTCTTGCAACGCCTGCGCGCTGCCGTGGGCCACAATCTTTTTGTCCGCCATAATATAGGCGTGATCGGCAATGCTCAGGACTTCCGGCACATCGTGAGAAACCACGACGCAGGTCACGCCCAGCGCATTATTTAATTCAGAAATCAGTTTGACCAGCACGCCCATGGTGATCGGATCCTGTCCGACAAACGGTTCATCAAACATGATCAGATCCGGCTCCAGCGCAATGGCGCGTGCTAACGCCGCCCGGCGCGCCATCCCACCAGACAGTTCAGAGGGCATCAGTTTTGCCGCGCCGCGCAGACCGACGGCTTCCAGTTTCATCATCACCGTGCTCTTCAGCAACGGCGGGGGAAGCGTGGTATGTTCGCGTAACGGATAGGCCACGTTATCAAACACGTTCATGTCGGTGAACAGCGCCCCGGACTGAAACAGCATACTCATCCGTTTGCGTACCGTGTAGAGGCGCGAGCGAGACATCTCAGGAATGTTCTCGCCATCAAACAAGATCTCCCCTTTGTCCGGCACAATTTGTCCGCCGATCAGACGCAACAGCGTCGTTTTACCGATGCCCGATGGCCCCATGATCGCGGTTATCTTGCCACGCGGTACGGTCAGAGAGATGTTATCGAAAATGCAGCGGTCGCCGCGCGTAAAGCTGACATCGCGCATATCGACTAAATTCGCTACAGACTGCCCCATTGATTCATCCTTCGTGTTGCTTGTTGATCTCAGCATGGCGTGGAATTCAGCCATGAACCCAACATATTTACAGAATATTACCCGTGCTGGTTAGCTAAAGCTGGCATTTGTTTTACTTTTTAGCTGCATAAAGTCAAAATTAAGACTTCGTTACGGTTTCCAGACGATCCCGGTGGACCGGCGAGTATACCTGAAGAAAGGACTTTAGATGCTTTTAGCAACGGCGCTGTTAATTATTGGTTTATTATTGGTCGTCTACGGCGCCGACCGCCTGGTTTTTGCCGCATCAATCTTATGTCGAACCTTCGGGATCCCGCCGCTGATTATCGGTATGACGGTAGTCAGTATAGGCACATCTCTGCCTGAAATTATTGTTTCTGTCGCCGCCTCTCTGCACGGGCAGTTAGATTTAGCCGTCGGCACCGCGCTCGGCTCTAACATTACCAACATTTTGTTGATCCTCGGGCTTGCCGCGCTGATCCACCCTTTTACCGTGCATTCCGATGTTCTGCGTCGCGAATTGCCGCTAATGTTGCTGGTTAGCGTTGTGGCCGGATCCGTACTGTATGACGGACAACTCAGCCGCAGCGATGGTATCTTTCTTTTACTGTTAGCCGTGTTATGGCTGCTGTTCATTGTTAAAATCGCCCGTCTCGCTGAGCGTCAGGGCAATGACAGCCTCACCCGGGAGCAGGTTGCCGAGTTGCCGCGTGAAGGCGGATTACCGGTGGCGTTTTTATGGCTGGGCATTGCGCTGATTATCATGCCGATGGCGACCCGAATGGTGGTAGATAACGCCACTGTGATTGCCAACTACTTCGCGATGAGCGAACTGACGATTGGCCTGACGGTGATCGCCATTGGCACCAGCCTGCCTGAACTGGCAACCGCCATCGCGGGCGTGCGAAAAGGTGAGAACGATATCGCGGTGGGCAATATCATCGGCGCGAACATTTTTAACCTCACCATTGTTCTCGGCCTTCCCGCGCTGATTACGCCGGGTGACGTCAATCCGCTGGCGTTCAGCCGTGATTACAGCGTGATGCTGCTGGTGAGCATCATCTTTGCATTAGTTTGCTGGCGGCGTCCCCGCCAGTCCGGTCGCGGCGCGGGCGTGCTGCTGACCGGCGGTTTTATCGTATGGCTGGCGATGTTGTATTGGCTATCGCCACTTCTCGTTGGATAACTGGAAACAGACATATGTCGCACTTAGCGTTACAACCGGGTTTTGACTTTCAGCAAGCCGGCAAAGAGGTTCTGGCGATTGAACGTGAAGGCCTGGCGGAGCTCGATCAGTACATCAACCAGGATTTCACTCTCGCCTGTGAAAAAATGTTCAACTGCACCGGCAAAGTGGTGGTGATGGGCATGGGGAAATCGGGGCATATTGGCCGCAAAATGGCCGCGACCTTTGCCAGCACCGGTACCTCCTCATTCTTCGTTCATCCGGGCGAAGCCGCCCACGGCGATCTGGGGATGGTGACCTCGCAGGATGTAGTGATTGCCATCTCCAACTCCGGGGAATCCAGCGAGATCGCGGCCCTGATTCCGGTTCTTAAGCGACTGCAGGTTCAGCTTATCTGCATGACCGGTCGACCAGAAAGCAGCATGGCGCGTGCTGCGGATGTCCATCTGTGTGTTAAAGTACCGCAGGAAGCCTGTCCGCTTGGACTGGCCCCGACAAGCAGCACCACCGCCACATTAGTGATGGGCGATGCGCTGGCGGTGGCGTTGTTAAAGGCGCGCGGCTTTACCGCTGAGGATTTTGCGCTGTCACATCCGGGCGGTGCGCTGGGGCGTAAACTGCTGCTGCGCGTGAACGATATTATGCATACGGGTGATGAAATCCCGCATGTCACCAAAGAAGCCAGCCTGCGCGATGCGCTGCTGGAGATAACCCGCAAGAACCTCGGGATGACCGTGATTTGCGATGATGCGATGAAGATCGACGGTATCTTCACCGACGGTGATTTACGTCGCGTCTTTGATATGGGCGTTGACGTGCGCCAGCTCGGTATCGCCGACGTGATGACGCCAGGGGGCATTCGCGTGCGTCCAGGGATTCTGGCGGTCGATGCCCTGAACTTAATGCAGTCTCGTCATATCACCTCCGTAATGGTTGCCGATGGCGACCAGTTACTCGGTGTGTTACATATGCATGATCTCCTGCGTGCAGGCGTTGTGTAGAAATTCAAGGATAAAGAGAAATGAGCAAAGCAGGTGCGTCGCTTGCGACCTGTTATGGACCCGTCAGCGCGGACGTCATCGCCAAAGCAGAGAATATCCGTCTGCTGATTCTTGATGTCGATGGCGTGCTGTCGGATGGCCTGATTTATATGGGCAACAACGGTGAAGAACTGAAGGCTTTCAACGTCCGTGATGGTTACGGGATCCGTTGTGCGCTAACGTCTGATATCGACGTCGCCATCATTACCGGACGAAAGGCTAAACTAGTAGAAGATCGGTGCGCCACACTGGGGATCACGCATCTGTATCAGGGGCAATCAGACAAACTGGTCGCCTTTCACGATCTGTTGGCAAAACTGGCGATTGCGCCGGAAAACGTGGCCTACGTCGGTGATGATCTGATTGACTGGCCGGTGATGGAAAAAATTGGCCTGAGCATTGCCGTTGCGGATGCGCATCCGTTACTGCTCCCGCGCGCGGATTACGTTACGAAAATCGCGGGCGGACGCGGCGCGGTACGAGAAGTCTGTGATTTATTATTACTGGCGCAGGGTAAGCTTGATGAGGCCAAAGGGCAATCGATATGAGTAAAGCCAGACGTTGGGTTATCATTCTACTGTCGTTGGCCGTGCTGGTGCTGATTGGGATTAACCTGGCCGATAAAGACGACACGGCGCAGGTGGTGGTGAATACGAGCGATCCGACCTACAAGAGCGAGCATACGGATACCGTTGTCTACAGTCCGGAAGGCGCGCTGAGCTATCGTTTGATCGCCCAACATGTTGAATATTATTCCGATCAGGCCGTTTCGTGGTTCACACAACCCGTATTAACGACGTTTGATAAGGACAAGATCCCGACGTGGTCAATCAAGGCTGATAAAGCCAAGCTGACTGAGGATCGGATGCTGTATCTTTATGGTCACGTTGAAGTCAACGCGCTGGTGCCTGACGCTCAACTTCGCAGAATTACCACCGATAACGCGCAGATCAATCTGGTGACGCAGGATGTTACCTCTGAAGACCTCGTCACGTTATACGGAACAACATTTAACTCCAGCGGACTGAAAATGCGCGGCAACTTACGCAGCAAGAACGCCGAGCTGATTGAAAAGGTTAGAACCTCCTATGAAATTCAAAACAAACAAACTCAGCCTTAATCTTGTGCTTGCCAGCTCACTTCTGGCCGCCAGCATTCCGGCGTTCGCCGTCACCGGCGATACCGAACAGCCGATCCACATTGAATCGGACCAGCAGTCTCTGGATATGCAGGGCAACGTCGTGACCTTCACCGGCAATGTCATTGTGACCCAGGGCACGATCAAAATTAACGCCGATAAAGTGGTCGTTACCCGCCCTGGCGGTGAAGAGGGTAAAGAGGTCATTGACGGCTTCGGCAACCCGGCCACGTTCTATCAAATGCAGGACAACGGTAAGCCGGTAAAAGGCCATGCGTCGAAAATGCATTATGAATTGGCGAAAGACTTTGTCGTGCTCACCGGCAATGCGTACCTGGAACAGCTCGACAGCAACATCACCGGGGACAAAATTACCTATCTGGTGAAAGAGCAGAAAATGCAGGCCTTCAGTGAGAAAGGCAAGCGTGTGACTACCGTTCTGGTTCCGTCGCAGTTGCAGGACAAAAACCAGGCCCCGGCTCAGAAGAAGAGTAACTAATTCGTTATGGCAACATTAACTGCAAAGAATCTGGCGAAGGCCTACAAAGGCCGCCGCGTCGTGGAAGATGTCAGCCTGACCGTCAACTCGGGCGAGATTGTCGGTCTGCTTGGGCCGAACGGTGCGGGTAAAACCACCACCTTCTACATGGTTGTCGGCATTGTGCCGCGCGATGCCGGTAACATCATTATTGATGATGAAGACATCAGCCTGCTGCCGCTGCATGCCCGCGCACGCCGAGGAATTGGCTATCTGCCGCAGGAAGCGTCGATTTTTCGCCGCCTGAGCGTGTACGATAACCTGATGGCCGTGCTGCAAATTCGTGACGATCTCTCCAGCGAACAGCGTGAAGACCGCGCTAACGAGCTGATGGAAGAGTTCCACATTGAGCATCTGCGCGACAACATGGGTCAGTCACTCTCCGGCGGGGAACGTCGCCGTGTGGAAATCGCCCGCGCCCTGGCCGCTAACCCGAAATTTATCCTGCTGGATGAACCGTTTGCCGGCGTTGACCCCATCTCCGTTATCGATATCAAACGCATTATTGAGCATCTGCGTGACAGCGGTCTCGGCGTGTTGATTACCGACCATAACGTCCGCGAAACGCTGGCCGTGTGTGAACGAGCCTATATCGTGAGCCAGGGACACCTGATCGCGCACGGTACGCCGACAGAAATCCTGCAGGACGAGCACGTGAAGCGCGTATACCTTGGGGAAGACTTCAGACTCTGATAGGGTAGAAGTTTGCGACGTCATAGCGGGAGAAAACGACTCTGAACATGAAGCAAGGTTTGCAACTCAGGCTGAGCCAACAACTGGCGATGACGCCGCAGCTACAACAGGCGATTCGTCTGTTGCAGTTGTCCACGCTGGAACTGCAGCAGGAACTCCAGCAAGCGCTGGAAAGCAATCCGTTGCTGGAGCAAACCGATCTTCACGACGAAGTTGATACCCGCGAAACTCAGGACAGCGAAACGCTGGATACCGCCGACGCTCTCGAACAAAAAGAGATGCCGGAAGAGTTGCCGCTCGACGCCAGCTGGGATGAAATCTACACCGCCGGTACGCCGTCGGGCACCAGCGGCGACTACATCGACGATGAGCTCCCCGTTTACCAGGGTGAAACCACGCAGACCCTACAGGATTACCTGATGTGGCAGGTGGAACTCACCCCGTTCTCCGATACCGACCGCGCAATCGCCACGTCGATTGTGGATGCCGTTGACGACACCGGTTATCTCACCGTTTCGCTGGACGACATCCTCGAAAGCATGGGCAATGAAGAGGTCGGTCTTGATGAAGTCGAAGCCGTTCTCAAACGTATTCAGCGGTTTGATCCCGTAGGCGTGGCGGCAAAAGATCTGCGCGATTGCCTGCTGATCCAGCTCTCACAGTTCGACAAAGCGACTCCCTTCCTTGAAGAATCCCGGCTGATCATCAGCGATCATCTCGATCTGCTGGCGAATCACGACTTCCGCACTCTGATGCGCGTCACACGTCTCAAAGAAGACGTGCTCAAAGAGGCGGTCAATCTGATTCAGTCACTCGATCCCCGCCCGGGTCAGTCGATCCAGACCGGCGAACCGGAATACGTGATCCCGGACGTGCTGGTACGTAAGCATAACGGTCACTGGACGGTTGAGCTCAACGGTGACAGCATTCCCCGCCTGCAGATCAATCAGCACTACGCCGCAATGTGCAACGGTGGGCGTAATGACGCCGACAGCCAGTACATCCGCAGTAATTTGCAGGATGCGAAGTGGTTGATTAAGAGTCTGGAAAGCCGCAACGATACCCTGCTGCGCGTCAGCCGTTGCATCGTTGAGCAGCAACAAGCCTTCTTTGAGCAAGGCGAAGAATTTATGAAACCGATGGTGCTGGCAGACATCGCCCAGGCCGTCGAGATGCACGAATCGACCATTTCTCGTGTGACGACGCAGAAGTATCTGCACAGTCCACGCGGCATTTTTGAACTGAAGTATTTTTTCTCCAGCCATGTGAATACCGAGGGGGGTGGCGAAGCGTCCTCCACGGCGATCCGCGCACTGGTGAAGAAGTTGATTGCGGCGGAAAACCCCGCGAAGCCCCTGAGCGACAGCAAGCTAACGTCGATGCTGTCAGAACAAGGCATCATGGTGGCGCGCCGCACCGTTGCGAAGTACCGAGAGTCTTTATCCATTCCGCCGTCAAACCAGCGCAAACAACTGGTTTGACCCAACCGATAAGGAAGACACTATGCAGCTCAACATCACTGGAAACAACGTCGAGATCACAGAAGCCCTGCGTGATTTTGTGAATACCAAGTTCGCCAAACTCGAACAGTATTTTGACAGGATCAATCAGGTCTATATTGTGTTGAAAGTGGAAAAGGTTACCCACATCTCGGATGCAACACTGCATGTAAACGGTGGCGAAATTCACGCCAGCGCGGAAGGTCAGGACATGTACGCCGCCATTGATGGCTTAATTGACAAGCTGGCAAGACAGCTCACCAAACACAAAGATAAATTGAAACAACACTAATTGTCCGGGCAGTTAGCGGGTGCAGGACGGCCTGTTGTGCAGAACAACAGGCCATTTGTACAGTTAGCGCTCCGAATCCGCTCCGCTGTTGTGGGACGGATTCTTAGGTGAAATTATGATAAATAACGATACGACTCTACAACTGAGCAGTGTACTTAACCAGGAATGTACGCGCAGTGCCGTTCACTGCCAGAGCAAAAAACGCGCGCTGGAAATCATCAGTGAACTGGCTGCAAAACAGCTCAGTCTACCGCCGCAGGTCGTTTTTGAAGCGATCCTGACGCGCGAAAAAATGGGCAGTACCGGCATCGGCAATGGGATCGCCATCCCGCACGGTAAGCTGGAAGAAGATACCCTGCGCGCCGTCGGCGTGTTTGTGCAACTGGAAACACCCATCGCCTTCGACGCGATTGATAATCAACCTGTTGATCTGCTTTTTGCCCTGCTGGTGCCTGCGGATCAAACCAAAACGCACCTGCATACGCTATCGCTGGTGGCTAAGCGTCTGGCGGATAAAACCATCTGCCGTCGACTGCGCGCCGCACAGAGCGATGAAGAGTTGTATCAAATCATCACTGACACCGAAGGCGGTCAGGATGAAGCGTAACTCCCCTTTTGTCGTGGTGAGGAGAAACAGTACATGGTACTGATGATCGTCAGCGGTCGTTCAGGGTCAGGTAAATCTGTCGCCCTGCGCGCGCTGGAAGATATGGGCTTTTACTGCGTGGATAACCTCCCCGTAGTATTGTTACCCGATCTGGCTCGCACGCTTGCCGAACGCCAGATTTCGGCTGCCGTCAGCATTGACGTACGCAATATGCCAGAGTCGCCGGAAATTTTTGAGCAGGCGATGAACAACCTGCCCGAGGCGTTCTCGCCGCAGCTGCTGTTCCTCGATGCCGATCGCAACACGTTGATTCGTCGCTACAGCGATACGCGTCGTCTGCACCCCCTCTCCAGCAAGAACCTGTCGCTGGAAAGCGCCATTGATCAGGAAAGTGACCTGCTGGAACCGTTGCGTTCTCGTGCCGACCTGATCGTCGACACCTCAGAAATGTCGGTGCATGAACTGGCAGAAATGCTGCGGACACGCCTGTTGGGTAAACGCGAACGTGAACTGACGATGGTGTTTGAGTCCTTCGGCTTTAAGCACGGGATCCCCATTGATGCCGATTACGTTTTCGACGTCCGCTTTTTGCCAAACCCGCACTGGGACCCGAAACTGCGGCCGATGACCGGTCTCGACAAACCCGTCGCCGCCTTCCTCGACAGACACACAGAAGTACACAATTTTATCTACCAGACTCGCAGCTATCTTGAGCTATGGTTACCCATGCTGGAGACCAACAACCGTAGCTATCTGACCGTTGCTATCGGTTGTACCGGCGGGAAGCACCGTTCGGTGTATATTGCAGAACAGCTGGCAGACTACTTCCGCTCACGCGGTAAAAACGTACAGTCACGCCATCGTACGCTGGAAAAACGCAAAACATGACCGTGAAGCAAACTGTTGAAATCACGAACAAGCTGGGCATGCATGCCCGGCCAGCAATGAAGCTCTTTGAATTAATGCAGGGATTTGACGCGGAAGTCCTGCTACGAAATGATGAAGGCACCGAAGCGGAAGCCAACAGCGTCATCGCATTGCTGATGCTGGACTCCGCCAAAGGCCGACAGATTGAAGTTGAAGCCTCCGGCCCGCAAGAGGTTGAAGCGCTGGCGGCCGTCATCGCGCTTTTCAATTCGGGATTCGACGAAGACTGAGTTTTCTCGCGCCACGGATACCCTCACAGAAAACGCCATCTGGCGTTTTTTTCGTTTTTGCTCCCCTTAACTGTACAATTCGTGCGCTTTTTCACTTAAGAATTACCTTAAGAAAACCTTAAGACAAGTCGTTTAGGTTTCATTTAACCTGAGTGTTCATACTGAATTATTGTCAGTAAATATTTCCAGGATATCACTCATGATTCGTTTATCAGCAGAGACTCCCCTGGGCACCGGACGACATCGTAAGTGTTATGCGCATCCGGATGATGCCCAACGTTGTATTAAGATCGTTTACAACAGTGGCCAGGGCGGCGACAAAGAGACACAGCGTGAACTGAAGTACTATGCCCACCTCTCTCGCTACCTGAAAGACTGGAGCGGTATCCCGCGCTATTACGGCACGGTCGAGACCGACTGCGGAACGGGTTACGTTTACGATGTGATTGCCGATTACGACGGCAAGCCGTCCATCACTCTCACCGAATTTGCCAAACAATGTCGTTACGAAGACGACTTTGCCGTGCTACGTCAGCTGCTGAAGACGCTAAAACGTTACCTGCGTGACAACCATATCGTCACCATGACGCTGAAACCACAAAACGTTCTTTGTCACCGTATCAGCGAATCGGAAGTGGTGCCGGTAGTGTGCGATAACATTGGTGAAGGGACGCTGATCCCGCTGGCGACCTGGTCAAAATGGTTCTGCCATCGTAAGCAGGAAAGACTGTGGCAGCGTTTTATCGCCCAACCGGTACTGGCCGTCGCGCTGGAAAAAGACGCCCATCCGAAAGAACGCAGCGGGCTGTCACTCTCTTCGCGCGAGGCGTAATGCAGATTTAATGCAGGTGGTGGCGGGTCATAAACGACTCCCCACCCAATTGTCGCATTTGACGCAGTATCCACGCCTGACGGCTACGCACATAGCCTGAAGGTGCTGCGGCCTTAAAGCGCAGAGGATTGGGTAATACCGCGGCAAGCAACGCCGCTTCTGACTGAGTCAATCGGCTGGCCGGTTTGCCAAAATAGCGCTGTGCGGCGGCTTCGACGCCAAATACGCCATCACCAAATTCCGCGATATTCAGGTAGACCGTCAGGATCCGCTTCTTGCTCCAGACAGTCTCTACACCGACGGTAAGTCCGGCTTCAAGCCCTTTCCGCAACCAGCTACGCCCATCCCAGAGAAAGAGATTTTTAACCGTTTGCTGTGACAATGTTGACGCGCCGCGAATGCGGTTTTCATTACGTTCGTTATGTGACAACGCTTTCTCGATAGCGGCGACGTCAAAACCCCAGTGATCCGGGAAGGTCTGATCTTCTGCGGCAATCACCGCGAGTCCCATCCACGGTGAGATTTCGTCCATGCTCACCCAGTCAGAGTGGGCGACATAACCAAAATCGCCCTGAAGCCAGGCGCCAATCTGCCGCTCGACCATCACCGCCGAAAAAGGAACTGGCATCACGCTGAACAACGCGATGCCCCCACCCCAGAATACAGCGAGCACCAGCACGACACGTAAAATTATCCGGCGCAGAAAGGCGGCGACTCCTTTTTTCATTCCGCCAGAACCAGCACGCGTGATACCAGTTTTTCGATCCCCATTGCCGCCTGAGCGATGTCCTGCGCCAACATATAGGCCGGCGTGGTGACGATTTTATTGTCTTCATCAACGACGATATCATCGACCGGGCACGGCACATGCTCCGCCCCCATCTCTTCCAGCACTTCCGCTGTATCAATATCGGTCCCGATTGTCAGACGCAGCGGAAAGTCGAAGATTTTCGGCAGCATGGCCGGCGCGATGCATATAAAACCCAGCGGCTTGCCCGACTGATGCATCGCCAGAGCGAGCCCGGCTAAATCCGGGTCAACCCGGCATTCACTGCCCTGACTGGCAAAGTTGCTCAAATTCTTGGCCGCGCCAAAACCACCGGGAACAATCAGCGCATCCAGATCTGCTGAGACTGCCTGAGAAAGCGGACGAATATTGCCGCGCGTAATACGGGCCGCTTCGATCAGCACATTGCGGGTTTCCGCCATCGTTTCGCCCGTCAGATGATTAATCACATCGGCCTGCGCTTTGTCGGGCGCAAAGCAGACGGCCTGCGCGCCGCTGCGGGCAATGGCCAGCAACGTCAGTACGGTTTCATGAATTTCAGCACCGTCATACACACCGCATCCACTGAGAACTACGCCAATTTTTTTCATTCAAATGTCCTTTTCACCACTGTCTGCAGCACATTAATAATTGTGATTAAAATGCTACGCTTCACACATTTAACTGATTCATGTAACAAAGCATTTAAGATTTGCTATCTTAACTGCGTGCGGCCCGAATTTGAGCGCTGCGCCTTTTAAATCACAATTATAACTTACGGCGCAGCCACGATTTCCCTGGTGTTGGCGCAGTATTCGCGCACCCCGGTCAAGCCGGGGTCATTTTTTTCCAGCGTTTGCCACCCAGGCCTTTAATACCGCAACGTCGTGTTGCCACTCCTGCTTCATCTCTTCAATCCATTCACCCACGTTATCTTCCCATGCCGGAAGATCGGGTGACTGGATCTGCTGCCCCAACTGTTGCAGATGACGGAGGCCAACAGAACCCGCTGCTCCTTTAATTTTATGTCCTTCTTCAACCACGCCTTTTTTGTCTCGCGCGGTCAGATTGGATTCCAGAACGCTTAAATAACCTGGCATCATCTTCTCGAACACCGCCAGGCCATCGGTAATCAGTTTCGGCCCCACCAGCTCTATGTACTGTTCCAGCATCGGAATATCTAATAGCGCTTGCGATTTACTGCTCTCTTCAGATTTCACCGTGCACTCCTCCTCATCTTGGGTATCCCAGTACTTCTTAATCATGGCGGTTAACGCCGGTACCGACAGCGGCTTGCTCAGCACGTCATCCATACCGGCATCCAGATACTCTTTTTTATCTTTCAGGACGTTTGCCGTCAGCGCCACCAGCGGCGGCAGATCTTCACGCGCATAGCGCTGGGTCAGCTCGCGTGAAATATCGAGGCCGGTCATGTCCGGCAACTGAATATCCAGCAATACGAGGTCGTATTCGCCCGGCGTGAACATCTCCAGCGCCGCTTTTCCGGTCATGGCGACATCCACGCTATTGCCGAGTTTTTCCAGCACCGAGCGCGCCACTATGACGTTCAGTTCGATATCTTCCACCAGCAGGACATTCAACGCCGGCAGCGGTAAATCGTCATCCTCAAATGCATCTTCAACTTCTTCCGCCACCGCTGGCGCATGGACGGTCAGGGTGAAGATCGAGCCTTTACCTGGCTGACTTGCCACGGTGATATCTCCACCCATGTTTTTCGCCAGACGACGCGAGACTGCCAGACCGATGCCTGTACCGGTCGCTGGTTTTCCGCCGTGACTGTCTTTCACCTGATAATACATGGCGAAGATTTTGTCCTGCTCATCCTGCGGAATGCCGATGCCGGAATCTTCTACTTCAAAGTGCAGAATGCTGCCTGCATCGTAACGCACGCGCACAGTCACCTGGCCCTGCTGGGTAAATTTCACCGCGTTGCTGATCAGGTTCCACAGGATCTGCCGCAGACGCGTGCCGTCAGTCACCACTTTATGCGGTAGCGGCAAGGTCGGGTCGAGCACAAAACGCAGTCCTTTCTGCTGCGCCTGCAGGCCGGAGAGATTCTCCAGATCGGCCATGAAGCTGGTGAAATCCACCGGCTGGTTATCCAGTTGAACCTTACGCCGCTCCATCTTATCCATATCAATGATATCGTTGAAGATATTCCCCAGCGTCACGGCGGAGACATGGATGGTTTTCAGGTATTTTTCCTGCTCGGTCGTCAGGTCAGTGTCCAGCAGAATGCGGCTCAGACCGACAATTCCGTTCAGCGGTGTGCGCAGTTCGTGGCTGATAGTGGAAATAAAGGTAGTTTTATCGCGGCTGGCGCGCTCAAGCGCATCCTGATAGCGCTTGCGCTCGGTAATATCTCGACCAAAACCCATCAGACCATGACGTTTACCGACGCGATCGTAATAAGGCACTTTGCGGATTTCAAAACAGGCTTTGCGCCCGTCCGGATAATCGAGCCATTGCTCATAGGTTAGCGACACATTATGGCGAAAGACTTTTTCATCGGTCTCAATGACCTTTTCGGCCGCTTCCGGCGAGTACACATCAGCAGGCTTTAAATGCACCAGCTGTTTTTCGCTTTTGCCGGTGAGCAACTCCATCGCCCGGTTACAGCCGGAAAACTCTTTATCTTCGTTGCGATAAAAAACCAGATCCGGCGAGGCATCCAGAAAAGAACGTAAGAAGGAGGATTGCTGTTCAAGCTGGATCTGCGCCTCTTCGCGCTCTTTGATCTCAACTTTGAGCTGCTCAAACGTGGACTGGCGTTCCGCCTCTGCCTTTTCGCGGTCGGCAATCTCCTGATTCAGCTGCGAAATATTATCTTTCAGTTGGACATTAAGCTTAAGGTCGCGCTCGCGCATCTCTTCCAGCTTTTGCACCAGTCGGGATAACCGCTGACGGGATTCTTCCAGTTGCTCCACCACCACCGACAAAAAATAGACCGCCCAGGGGGTGATTAACAGACCAAAGAAAATGGAGCGGATGACATCGATCTGTTCGACCCGACCATGCAGCACCATGGTGACCGCCATCTGCACCACAATTGCCAGCACAACGAGCGCTAACGCCAACAACAGCGAAAAGCGCACCAGACCCAATTTCATCATCAGGTCCACATAGTACTGCGCCAGCATACGAATTTGCTTCATCAGGGATTTCCTTTACGACAACCTGGCACAATAATACTCAATTCTGGGCAAGACGTTGAAGAATGTGCAAGAAATGCGAATGCCCGTCATAGTTCAGGCGTCAGGCGGAACCCATGCCCGTCCGAGCGCAGAACCCTGTACACCATGCGCATTCAGATAACGATCCAGTTCCACCATCCCGGTCCAGCGGTTTTCGCACCACAACGGCGCCAGCAGCGTGGGACGGCGCGCGCTGGCGGAAATACGATGATAAATCACCTCCGGCGGGGTATGACGGATCATCTCGCCTGCGGTTCGCGTGTAGTCATCCAGTTCAATCCCGTTCAGACGCCCTGCTTCCCACGCCCTGGCCATAATGCTGCCCTTTACGATGTGCAGCGGATGCAGTTTGATGCCATCCACACCCGTCTCTACCACCCGCTCAAGCGTTTGCAGGCATTCCGTTTGCCCTTCTCCCGGCAGGCCGACAATAAGGTGCGAACAAACTTTCAGGCCGCGCTCACGGGCAAGGCGGGTCGTGCGCTGATAACAGGCAAAATCGTGACCACGATTAATACGGTGTAGCGTTTTGTCATGCGCGGTTTGCAGCCCCAGCTCCAGCCACATTTCATAGCCCTGGTCTTTATACTCACAGAGCAGATCGAGAACCGCCTCCGGTACGCAGTCGGGACGCGTTCCCACGCACAAGCCGACAATACTGACCTGACTGACCGCCTGCTGATACATCGAGCGCAACACCTGCACTTCAGCAAAGGTACTGGTATAGGCCTGGAAATAGGCCAGATAGCGTTTCGCGCGATTAACCAGATGCGCCTGATGCTCAAGCTGCTCGGCAATAGAATGGTGCTGCTGTGCTTCATCGGCAAACGANGCGAGTTGTTCGGCGATCGAATGATGCTGCTGCGCTTCATCCGCAAAAGAGGCAACATTACAGAAAGTGCAGCCGCCGCGTCCGATGGTGCCATCGCGATTTGGGCAGCTAAATCCGCCGTGGAGCGTCAGTTTATGAACCTTTTGCCCATAACGCCGAGAAAGATCCCCACCAAACATATTGACTAATTTCTGTAACTGCATAATCTGATAGACCGCGCCTTGAAAAGAGGCCAAAGCCTGCCATTTTTAGCCCTTATCGGCGATGACCTGGATCAATCGCCCCGGCAGGCTTTTATCAATTGCATATCCAGTCAAAATAAACGATATTTCATTCACAACCCAGCCAATTACTTTTCCTTATCTCCGGCCATTTTTTTTATCTTCTGACGTCGATTGCGCAAAAACAGTATCATGAAATGCCATACCGCAACAAACCAGCATAAAACACTACATCTGACGACGAATAAAGCGGAGACATGAGCTAACAAGCGGTTATGACAGTGAGACAGATCACACTCCCCGTCTCGTTTCCAGTACGTTAATTCAATGTCAAAATGATATTATTCTTAATATTTTCATAAAGATATATGCTCTGTAGCACATTATTAGAGAAATAAGATTGCCATTTGACCTGTGTGTGGATTCCCGATAACGTGGAAATCCGCTGGAAGCTTTCTGGATGAGCGGTGTGCTCATCATATTTATGCAGTAATTGAGATTCCCTCTGACAGCAAGTCCTCAAACTTGTTTGACCTAAGCGAAATGGATAAAGAGGGCGAATGCGAGGTACGCGTATGACACGCAAACCCCGTCGCCATGCTCTTGGTGTGCCCGTGCGCAAACGGTATCGGAAGGGGGTCCCGCAGAGCCTGGGGAGGTTCACTGATATGTTGTACGATAAATCCCTTGAGAAGGATAACTGTGGTTTCGGCCTGATCGCCCACATAGAAGGCGAACCTAGCCACAAGGTAGTGCGTACCGCCATACACGCACTGGCCCGAATGCAGCACCGTGGCGCAATCCTCGCAGATGGTAAAACCGGCGATGGTTGTGGTCTGCTGCTGCAAAAACCTGACCGCTTTTTCCGCATNAAAATTAATTTCATAGCAATTTTTTGAACGACATGATATATCTTCTGACATTATGTGTATTCATGATATTTATTGTTCTGGTTTGTAGACACTTTTACGTTTATTAAACAAAACAAGATAAAATTTCTAGATTTCACTATTTTCTTTTTCAACTTTACATTTATTGACGTAACACAATCATTTGGACAGTCAATAGAATCAAAGTAAAACTATTCTTCGTAATTTTTTTTCTTACCTCTCAGTTATAGTTCAATGTAAAAAAGGTTTTTGTTAGGAGGACAGTTATCAATAACGGTTTTTCCATTATCGTTATGATAATATTACATTAGGCTTTTATAGTTCTTCTTTATATGTGAGTAACTGGTTGTACGTTACATGATACATAAGAATAACAGCGATACGTATTCCAGACTAAGAATAAACCAAATTCACCAGAATCCCTCAGATTCACGTAAATAGCGGAAATAAATTGCTCGTGTTAATACTTTCACTTACGCATGTAATTTCGCTAGCAACGTGCATCTACATGTGAACGTAATGCGATAAACATCAAACGATACTTTATTGAACAAAGCAGTAAAGGCTGTCTCTTATACACATCTAGATGTGTATAAGAGACAGGTATAAAGAGTGGATGGAGAAAAACGTCCGCCGCCTGGTGCCGTTTGAAGATCTGGCTGACGATCAGGTGGGCCAGCGTGAACTGGACGACGATACGCTCGCCAGCTACCAGAAACAGTTTAACTACAGCGCCGAAGAACTGGATTCCGTTCTCCGCGTGCTCGGCGAAAACGGTCAGGAAGCGGTCGGTTCAATGGGGGACGATACCCCATTTGCCGTGCTTTCCAGCCAGCCGCGCATCATTTACGACTACTTCCGCCAGCAGTTTGCCCAGGTGACGAACCCACCGATCGATCCGCTGCGTGAAGCGCATGTCATGTCGCTGGCGACCAGCATCGGTCGCGAGATGAACGTCTTCTGCGAAGCGGAAGGCCAGGCACACCGGCTGAGCTTTAAATCACCGATTCTGCTGTACTCTGATTTCCAGCAGCTCACGACGATGAAAGAAGAGCACTATCGCGCCGACCGGCTCGATATCACCTTCGATGCGACGCAAACCACACTGGAAGAGACGGTCAAAGCGCTGTGCGATACCGCCGAGCAGATGGTACGCAGCGGCACCGTTCTGTTGGTGCTGACGGACCGCAATATCGGCAAGAATCGTCTGCCGGTACCGGCCCCGATGGCCGTCGGCGCAGTACAGACGCGCCTGGTAGAACAGAACCTGCGCTGCGACGCCAACATCATTGTCGAAACCGCAAGCGCGCGTGACCCGCACCACTTCGCCGTGCTGCTGGGCTTTGGCGCGACGGCCATCTACCCCTATCTCGCGTACGAAACGCTGGGCCGCCTGATCGACACGCAGGCGATCGCCAAAAACTACCGTACCGTGATGCTGAACTACCGTAACGGCATCAATAAAGGGCTGTACAAAATCATGTCCAAAATGGGCATCTCGACCATCGCCTCCTACCGCTGCTCCAAACTGTTTGAAGCGGTGGGCCTGCATGATGATGTCGTTGCGCTGTGCTTCCAGGGCGTGGTCAGTCGTATCGGCGGCGCGGGCTTTGCAGACTTCCAGCAGGATCTGCTGAACCTGTCCAAACGCGCCTGGCTGGCACGTAAACCCATTTCGCAGGGCGGCCTGCTGAAGTATGTGCATGGCGGCGAATACCACGCCTACAACCCGGACGTGGTACGTACCCTGCAACAGGCGGTACAGAGTGGGGAATACAGCGACTATCAGGAATACGCAAAACTGGTCAACGAGCGTCCCGCGACGACACTGCGCGATCTGCTGGCGATTAATCCTGGCGACGACGCGGTCAGCATCGAGGACGTCGAACCGGCGAGCGAACTGTTCAAACGTTTTGATACCGCAGCAATGTCGATCGGCGCACTGAGCCCGGAAGCACATGAAGCGCTGGCCGAAGCGATGAACAGCATCGGCGGTAATTCCAACTCCGGCGAAGGTGGCGAAGACCCGGCGCGCTACGGCACCAATAAAGTGTCACGCATTAAGCAGGTGGCCTCCGGTCGTTTCGGCGTCACCCCGGCATACCTGGTTAACGCCGACGTGATTCAGATTAAAGTCGCTCAGGGCGCAAAACCGGGAGAAGGCGGTCAGCTACCGGGTGATAAAGTGACCCCGTACATCGCCAAACTGCGCTACTCGGTACCGGGTGTGACGCTGATCTCCCCGCCGCCGCACCACGATATCTACTCTATCGAGGATTTAGCGCAGCTGATTTTCGACCTGAAGCAGGTGAACCCGAAAGCGATGATCTCCGTGAAGCTGGTGTCCGAACCTGGCGTCGGTACCATCGCCACCGGCGTGGCGAAAGCCTACGCTGACCTGATCACTATCGCCGGTTATGACGGCGGCACCGGTGCGAGCCCGCTCTCTTCGGTAAAATATGCGGGCTGTCCGTGGGAACTGGGCCTGGTGGAAACCCAGCAGGCACTGGTCGCCAACGGCCTGCGTCATAAGATCCGTTTGCAGGTCGATGGCGGTCTGAAAACCGGCGTGGATATCATCAAAGCGGCGATCCTCGGTGCAGAAAGCTTCGGCTTCGGTACCGGCCCGATGGTGGCGCTGGGCTGTAAATATCTGCGTATTTGCCATCTCAATAACTGTGCAACCGGTGTGGCAACCCAGGACGACAAACTACGTAAGAACCACTATCACGGTCTGCCGTTCAAAGTGACCAACTACTTTGAGTTTATCGCCCGTGAAGTGCGCGAGCTGATGGCAAGCCTGGGCGTAACCCGCCTGGTGGATCTGATTGGCCGTACCNTCTGATTGGCCGTACCGACCTGCTGAAAGAGCTGGACGGATTTACCGCCAAACAGCAGAAACTGGCGCTGTCCCGACTGCTGGAAACCGCGGAGCCGCATCCCGGCAAAGCGTTGTACTGCACCGAAAACAACCCGCCGTTCGATAACGGTGTGCTGAACGCGCAGTTGCTGCAACAGGCGAAACCGTATGTCGATGAGCGCCAGAGCAAAACCTTCTGGTTCGATATTCGTAACACCGATCGTTCTGTTGGCGCATCGCTCTCGGGATATATTGCCCAGACCCACGGCGATCAGGGACTGGCCTCTGACCCAATCAAAGCGCACTTCAGCGGTACCGCAGGCCAGAGCTTCGGCGTCTGGAACGCGGGCGGCGTGGAACTGTACCTGACCGGCGATGCTAACGACTATGTCGGCAAAGGTATGGCAGGCGGTCTGCTGGCGGTGCGTCCTCCGGTCGGTTCCGCTTTCCGCAGCCATGAAGCGAGCATCATCGGCAACACCTGCCTGTATGGCGCGACCGGTGGTCGTCTGTATGCCGCAGGGCGTGCGGGTGAGCGTTTCGGGGTGCGTAACTCCGGCGCGATCACCGTGGTGGAAGGGATTGGCGACAACGGGTGTGAATACATGACTGGCGGGATTGTCTGTATCCTCGGCAAAACCGGGGTGAACTTCGGCGCGGGTATGACGGGCGGGTTCGCCTACGTGCTGGACGAAGATGGTGAGTTCCGTAAACGCGTAAACCCGGAACTGGTCGAAGTGTTGGGCGTTGACGAACTGGCTATCCACGAAGAGCATCTGCGTGGCCTGATCACCGAACACGTGCAGCATACCGGTTCACAGCGCGGAGAAGAGATTCTGGCTAACTGGTCAGCCTTCGCTAACAAATTCGCGCTGGTTAAACCGAAGTCCAGTGATGTGAAAGCACTGTTGGGTCACCGTAGTCGTAGCGCAGCAGAGCNAACCGTTTTCAGAAGGTCAGGCAAAAGCGCAGGCGGACCGTTGTCTTTCCTGCGGCAACCCGTACTGTGAGTGGAAATGCCCGGTTCATAACTATATTCCGAACTGGCTGAAGCTCGCCAACGAAGGACGCATTTTTGAAGCAGCGGAACTGTCTCACCAGACCAACACGCTGCCGGAAGTGTGCGGGCGCGTATGCCCGCAGGATCGCCTTTGCGAAGGTTCCTGCACGCTAAACGATGAGTTTGGCGCCGTCACCATCGGCAACATCGAGCGTTATATCAATGATAAAGCGTTCGAAATGGGCTGGCGTCCGGATATGACCGGCGTTCGCCAGACTGACAAGCGAGTGGCAATCATCGGTGCTGGCCCGGCTGGCCTGGCCTGTGCCGACGTGTTGACCCGCAACGGCGTGAAGGCCGTGGTGTTTGACCGTCACCCGGAGATTGGCGGCCTGCTGACCTTTGGCATTCCTGCCTTCAAGCTGGAAAAAGAGGTGATGACTCGCCGCCGTGAAATTTTCACCGGTATGGGGATTGAGTTCAAACTGAATGTGGAAGTGGGGCGTGACGTACAGCTCGACGATCTGCTGAAAGAGTACGATGCGGTATTCCTCGGCGTCGGCACCTATCAGTCCATGCGCGGCGGGCTGGAAAACGAAGACGCCGATGGCGTATTTGACGCCCTGCCGTTCCTGATTGCCAACACCAAGCAGATCATGGGCTTTGGTGAAACCACCGACGAGCCGTACGTCAATATGGAAGGTAAACGCGTGGTGGTGCTGGGCGGCGGCGATACCGCTATGGACTGTGTGCGGACCTCTGTTCGTCAGGGCGCAACGCACGTCACCTGTGCCTACCGCCGTGATGAAGAGAACATGCCGGGCTCCCGCCGCGAAGTGAAAAACGCGCGCGAGGAAGGCGTCGAGTTCCAGTTCAACGTGCAACCACTGGGTGTGGAAGTGAACGCCAATGGCAAGGTCAGCGGCGTGAAAATGGCACGTACCGAAATGGGTGCGCCGGATGCGAAAGGCCGTCGCCGTGCGGAGATTGTTCCGGGTTCCGAGCACATCGTACCGGCAGATGCCGTGGTGATGGCGTTTGGTTTCCGTCCCCACAGCATGGAGTGGCTGGCAAAACACAGCGTAGAACTGGACTCACAGGGCCGTATCATCGCCCCTGAAGGTAGCGACAACGCCTTCCAGACCAGCAACCCGAAAATCTTCGCCGGTGGTGACATTGTGCGTGGTTCGGATCTGGTGGTGACCGCCATTGCCGAAGGTCGCAAAGCGGCTGACGGGATCATGAACTGGCTGGAAGTATAGTAAACCTTTCTGACTCCCCTGCCCCGAGTACTCGCTCAGGGATGGGGAGTCACCCTTGCTTTTCGCAATATCCCACCTTCATTCTTCGAAAGCGGCTCGCAAATTTCGCAGTAAGTGAATGTAATGGGCTGAGAAGAATTGACCGTATTTCCCTGTAAGTGTACTGATAGCGATATATTTTCACACCGTAACTATCATGCATATAAGGGATAATGTGATGGCAGATACATCAGCACAACACGCAGGCGACTATCAGCAAATCCATGACGGCATTATCCATCTGCTGGATTCTGCCAGAACAGAGACCGTCCGCAACATCAATGCGATCATGACGGCGACGTACTGGGAAATTGGCCGGCGCATTGTCGAGTTTGAGCAGGGCGGTGAAGCGCGGGCAGCTTATGGTACACAACTGATTGAGCAACTGTCCGTAGATTTAACCCGGCGCTATAAACGTGGATTCTCAACCGGAAACCTGCGGCAAATTAGAGCTTTTTATCTTTATTTTCAGCATATTGAAATTCACCAGACACTGTCTGGTGAATCTTTAAATCTCATACAACTCGCCAGGATATTCCCGCTTCCCTGGTCTGCTTATGTCCGTCTTCTGTCGGTTAAAAACCCCGATGCCCGCACTTTTTACGAGAAAGAGACATTACGCAACGGTTGGTCGGTACGACAACTCGATCGGCAAATCGCGTCTCAGTTTTACGAACGTACGCTACTGTCTCATGATAAATCCGCAGTGCTGCAACAGGCCGCCCCCACCGCGCCAGAAGTCTTACCAGAGCACGCGATACGCGATCCCTTTATTCTCGAATTCCTCGATCTGAAGGATGAGTATTCGGAATCTGATCTGGAAGAAGCGCTGATTAACCATCTGATGGAGTTTATGCTTGAACTCGGGGACGATTTTGCGTTTGTCAGCCGACAGCGGCGATTGCGCATTGACGACAGCTGGTTTCGCGTCGACCTGCTTTTCTTCCATCGTCGCTTGCGCTGTCTGTTAGTTGTTGACCTAAAAGTGGGTAAATTCAGCTATGCCGACGCAGGACAAATGAACATGTACCTGAACTACGCCAAAGAGCACTGGACAATGCCAGGGGAAAATCCGCCAGTTGGGTTAATCCTGTGTGCGGGAAAAGGGGCTGGAGAAGCACACTACGCACTGAACGGTTTGCCAAATACCGTGATGGCAAGCGAGTACAAAGTGCAATTACCTGACGAAAAATTACTGGTAGATGAACTCATTCGTTCGCAAATAGCACTGACAGCGCAGAAAGCTGAATCCTCAGAAACGTCGCTGACGGAATGATGAACGAACTGAATATGTAAAACGTGTATCCGGATGGTAATACCATCCGGTGTTTTTATGCGACTAACAGGCTGGCGCGAACCTTGACGACAACTTTCGTAATCGCTTTCGGTTCACCCACACTGCACCCCGGTTTGTGCGGCTCTCCGGGCATAAACACCGCGAACATACCTGGTTGTAGGGTAATGCTTTGACTGCCAGCAATCTCACGGCAAAGCTGATAATCCTCCTCAACATGCATCTCTTCGCACTGGCGTGCAGAATCCGCCACGCCGAACTGAATGCGTTCCTCTCCCGCCAGCAGTAGCTGGATATCGATGTACTGCTCGTGCAACTCTGCCTTTTTCTCCGTCGGCGATTGCGTGGCAAACTGCATCACATTCATAAAGACATCGTCCCCACGAAGCTCAACGCGGCCCGGGGTTTTCTCCTGCGGTCTGGCGGTTAACGCCAGCGTCAGTGCCTCTTCCAGCACAGGATGCAGACCGGCAGCAGACAACGTACGAACTTCACCCAATATCATCCTTTCTCTCCTTGTGCTAACAATGCCGCACCCAGCAGTCCCGCGTCGTGGCGGTAGTGCGCCGCGCTGAGTTCTACGTGATAGACCGGGGGCATCTGTTCGAGACAGGCACGGACCTGCGCCAGATACCCTTGCGCCAGTCCAACGCTGCCGCCGACAACCACCCGCCGGCAATCGGTGACCGCTTTCGTATCGGCAATCAGCCGCGCCAGTACCTGTGCGGAGTAAGCGACCAGTCGGCGGGCCTGTTCATCGCCCTCTGCCGCGCGGGAAAAAATGGTTTTTGCATCACATCCGGCAAGTGCGCCTTGCGCTGCGGCAGCAATACCGCGTCCCGACGCGACAGCCTCGACGCACCCCACCCGCCCACAGCCACACACTGGCCCATTAGGGTCCGCGAGGGTGTGGCCCAGGTGTCCGGCCAGACCGCCGGTACCGGTGACTAACTGACCATCGCTGACCACACCGCCGCCCACTCCGGTTGAAACGGTGATAAACACCATATCGCGCGTATCATCGGCAATCGCGTGATATTCCGCCCATGCGGCAGCCTGCGCATCATTGATCGCCAGCGTCGGCAATCCGGTGAGCGTTTCTAACGTCTGCACCAGCGGAAAGTGAAGCAATCCGCCCAGATTTCTCGGGTTAATCGCCAGCAGATTGCCTTCACGAATAATCCCCGTCGAGGCAATCGCCACCCGATGCGCCTGTGCCTGCAACGGTTGCACCAGCGTTTTCAGCGCGTCGCGTAGTGCCTGAGACGTTTTACTGGCGGGGGTGGGCAGCTCGCGACGTTCGCGAATCTGCATATCATCCTCCACCAGCGCGGCGGCGAGTTTAGTACCGCCAATATCAATTGCCAGCGTCGTCATAGCACTGCCCTTTTCAACGCCGTGTTATACCATTCGCAGATGTGCTCCAGCCGGGTAATCGCAGATCCTACCGTTACGGCCCAGGCGCCGTGGCGCATCGCTTCACCGGCCTGCGCCGGGGTGTTGTAACGACCTTCAGCAATCACCCGACACCCGGCCTCGCTCAGCGATCTCACCAGCGCCAGATCCGGTTCATCAGGGGTTTCTGCCGTGGTGTAACCCGAAAGCGTGGTGCCAATAATATCTGCACCGAGTGCCTGACAGGTCAGGCCGTCCTCCTGCGAGGAGCAATCGGCCATTGCCAGCACCTGGTGGTGATGGATACGCGCCAGCAGCGCCGCAACCGGCACCGGACGCACGCGGTCAGTCCCGTCAATCGCGATAATGTCCGCGCCGGCCTGCGCCAGCGCATCCACATCCTCCAGAAACGCGGTGATGCGCACCGGAGAATCCGCAAGATCGCGCTTGAGAATGCCGATGATCGGCACGGAAACCACCGCGCGCGTCGCCTTCAGATTCTCAATCCCTTCAATACGTAACGCGACGGCCCCTGCCTGCTCTGCCGCCAGCGCCATCGCTGCCACAATCTCAGGTTTATCCAGCGGGCTGCCGGGAACCGGCTGGCAGGAGACAATCAAACCACCACGCGCGGCAATGTTTTTATCCAGTTGTGCAAGTAATGACATACTTCTTCCCTTACGAGTATTGCCCGGCGCAGGACCGGGCAAGTGGATTAACTTTTGCTTTTGACTAAGGGGCTTTTATCACCGCCGAACGGGATGGCGCCGCTGAACGGTTTACCGTCGATAGCGTCATGGGTACGCAGCGCCTCCGGTCGTAACCAGCGCTGGACGCGGGATGGCATATCCAGACCAATCAGCAGAATCACCACAAAGGTCAGGCTAAAAGAGAGCGAGCCCAGCGCGGTGCCCAGATCCAGGCGTTGGGCAATCAGCGCCCCCAGAATCGGTGCCAGCGCCCCGCCGAGCGCCCCGACGTTATAGGTGAAGCCCAAACCCGCCGCACGCTGGTCGGTATCGAAATAGCCGCCGATCAGTTTCGGTAAGATTCCTGAGATCCCCTGGCCCAGCATCTGCTGGAAAAACAGCAGGAAACCGAGGACCCAGACGTTTGTCCCACCTATAGCAAACACCGGAATGATCAACACCTGCGAGGCCAGCAGGCTGCACACATAAGCTTTGCGGGTCCCCAGCCAGTCACCGAGGAAACCGCCCACGCAGCAACCGACCGCGGCGCCAAAGCCGCTGAAGAAGAGTACGCGCGCCACGGTGGAAGGATCGTACGCCAGTTCCGTTTTCAGATACGTCGGCAACAGCGCCTGAATCGGCCACGAGTAGAGGAAAGCAAACAGGACGACAATCATGAGCATCACGCCCGTCGGCCAGCGCTTGCCGCTGCTTTGCACCATGAAGCTGATAAAGATCACCGCGCACAGCAAACCCAGTACCGCGACAATCGCCGCATTTTGCAGATCACCGGCAAAACAGAACCACAATGCCGTCGCCGCCGCGATCGTCATCAGAATGTTGACGATGCGGTGCTCACCCCGATAGAGAATATCGACCATCGTACGTACTGGCGCTTTGCCTGCATGTTTCTCTTTCCAGTCTTCAGCTTCAGGTATGTTTTTCCGCAGCCAGAGGGCAAAAATAATCGGCAGAATGCCAATGAAGAACAGCGCGCGCCAGCCCCAGACCGGCACCACCAGGCTGTAGACCTGAGCCGCAATCACAGCGCCAACAGAGAAACCCGAGATCAGAAAACCACTGGCTTTATTACGCAGATGTTTCGGCCAGCTTTCAATAACATAGGTCGCACTGGAACCGTATTCTCCCGCCATTCCCATGCCAATCACCAGTCGGGCGATAAACATGGTGGTGTAACCCGGCGCGAAACCACAGGCCAGCGTCCCCATTGAGAACAGAATAATACTGGTGACCATCGCCAGACGGCGTCCATAGCGGTCACCCATTGCGCCCAGCATTAACCCGCCAAACCAGCGGGAAATAAAGGCTGCCGAAATCAGGCTCGCCGCCTGAACCGTCGTCAGCCCGAATTCTCCCTGCACTTCCGTCAGCACAAGGGCAATCAACACAAAATCAAAACCATCCAGTAAATATCCCAACCATGCAGCGGAGAATGCCCGCCATTGCGCGCGGTTGAGATGGCGATACCACGGGATGCTTTGGGTAGAAGTACTCATTTTACTCTCCCGACGATTTTTGTTGTTGTGCCGGATGACGACTTTGCCTTATCCGGCACACGATTCTTTTTGTCGGCCGGGTAAGCGCAGCGCCCCCCGGCACTACGTTACGTGGTTACGCCTTCTCTGCCATTAACTGCTGCGCCAACGCCTTCAGTGCCGGCAGATATTTTTCATCCACGGGGGCAAACGGCTTACGACACAGCGGGACAGAAACCACGTCCATATAGTGCAGAACCGTTTTCAGCCCGCGGAACACGCCGGTCTTAATGAGGAGATCGATAACCTTATTGCACTCTGTTTGCAGCTTTTGCGCAGTCCGGATGTCCCCTTCTTTGAGCGCTTTCACAATTCCCAGATATCGCCAGCCCATGATGTTGTAAGTACTGCCGATACCGCCGTCCGCTCCGGCCAGCAGGCCAGAAGCGAAAATTTCGTCATAACCGTTGTAAAGCACCAGATCCGGATGCGCACGACGGATCTGCTCCATCTGAAACAGATCGCCTGACGTTTGTTTCAGTGCGCCAACGCCTGGCAACGTCACCAGCGTGTTGATGTGATCCAGCGTTAACTTCACGCCGCTTAACGCCGGAATGTTATAGACCACCATCGGCAGGCCATCCGCCGAATCAATGATGGCCCGGTAATGATCGCAGTGCTCTTCAAAGCTGAACGGATAGTAGAACGGCGTCACCGCGGAGACAGCGTCAAAGCCGTAACGATGCGCTGCACGGGCTAGCTGCTGGCTCTCATGGGTGCTGACCGTCCCAACGTGCGCGATCAGCGTGACTTTGCCCTTCGCCTCTTCCGCAACCACTTCCAGCACCTGCTCCCTTTCCGCGCAGCTCTGCACAAAGGCTTCGCCGGTGGAACCGCCTACGTACAACCCGTCGATCCCCTGAGCGATGTTAAAACGCACCAACCGGCGCAGGCTCTCAATATCCAGCTTTTGTTGGTTATCGAAAGGGGTTAACAACGCTGGCATTACGCCTCGTAAATCTTTTGCCATAACGACCTCTGTCATGATTAGTGTTATCTAACTGCATACCTTTATACCTGTTATACCAGAACAACGAAGCAGCGATATAATGCAGAACGCTTATAGTGCGATCTGCTTCACTAAACGATCGTCAGGATCGCGATCACTTACGCATTTTTGAATTTTTACCGAGGGCGTGCCAGGTGGCGGAAACGCTGTTGAGATGAGATTGCAATGCGCGATCGGCCTCATCCGGATCGCGTCGGCGAATCGCGTCCACGATGGCGATATGCTGCTGATAACTCACATTATTATGTTCGTAAAGTTCACGATCCGGCACGGTCGGGCGAGCGGCGATCAGCCAGTCCAGCAGCGCAACGTGGATCGCCATAAAGATCGGATTGCCGGGAATTTCCGCCAGCACGCGATGAAAATCGACATCTGAACGAATGAACAGCGCATTGTCATCCAGCGACTGACTGTTGATCTCGAGCGCTTTTGCCAGTAGATCGATCTGTTCTTCTGTCGCATTCTCCGCGGCATAACGCACGAGGCTGGACTCAAAGAACAGGCGCAGCTGCTCAAAGTGAGCAATACCGCCAGGATGTGCGAGGAAATCTTTCGCCATTCCGGACAGTTCACCAATGATGGTGTCCGCCGAAGGGCGCGAAACGCGGGCGCGTTCGCCATTATTGATTTGCACCAGACCTTTACGCTTCAGCGCTGCCAGCGCCTCACGCACAGAGGGACGACCGACGTTGAAAAAGGCCATCAGTTCCCGTTCGGACGGCAACTGTTCCCCCTCACCGAACTCACGGCGACGGATCATCTGCTCTAACTCTTCCTCGACCATTTCCGACAGCTTTTTACGCGCCAGCGGACGACGGCGAAGGCTACGCCCAATAGTGGCTGGAGAATCTTCTGCTTGAGAATCGAATGCGTTCATAAGACCTATTTGCGAGTCACGGTGACAAACAACAGCAGGCTCATCGTAACACAGGATCGGAAGGAGGGGGAAACCACGGCCGGCGCGATCAAAAACAGGCCCAGCGGGCCTGTTTTCATCTATTTAACAACACGTAATGCCGGTCGCCCACCACGCGGCGGCGGCGGATCGTCATCCGGATTGTTGTCATCGTCATGATCCGGTTTATCACCATCAATGACTGACATAACGGTTTCGCTCTCTGCACCAGGTGTCGCATCATCATCATTGAGACTGGCAACATCTTCATCATAAGCCGCTTCCGGTTCAAACATCGTTCCGGCACCGTTTTCACGCGCATAAATAGCCAGCACTGCCGCTAACGGCACAGAAACCTGACGCGGAACGCCGCCGAAACGCGCGTTAAAACGCACTTCGTCGTTAGCCAGTTCCAGATTCCCCACCGCGCGCGGTGCAATGTTCAGGACAATCTGTCCGTCGCGGGCATATTCCATCGGAACATGCACACCCGGCAACGTCACATCCACCACCAGGTGCGGCGTGAGCTGGTTGTCCAGCAACCACTCATAGAAAGCACGCAGCAGATACGGACGACGTGGTGTTAGCTGTGACAAATCCATCAGTATTAACCCCGGCCAAGACGCATTTCGCGTTCAGCTTCGGTTAAGGACGCCAGGAAAGAATCACGCTCAAAGACGCGGGTCATGTAACCTTTCAGCTCTTTCGCGCCCGCACCGCTGAACTCAATACCCAGCTGCGGCAGACGCCACAACAGCGGTGCCAGGTAGCAATCCACCAGGCTGAATTCATCGCTCAGGAAATACGGTTTCTGACCGAATACCGGCGCAATCGCCTGCAGTTCTTCACGCAGTTGTTTGCGGGCAACGTCAGCTTCTGAAGCAGACCCGTTAACGATGACGTTCATCAGCGTATACCAGTCTTTTTCGATACGGTGCATGTACAGGCGGCTTTCACCACGTGCCACCGGGTAAACCGGCATTAATGGCGGATGCGGGAAACGCTCATCCAGGTATTCCATAATGATGCGAGATTCCCACAGGGTCAGCTCACGATCCACCAGTGTCGGGACGCTCTGATTCGGGTTGAGGTCAATCAGATCCTGAGGTGGATTGTCCTTTTCCACGTGCTCGATCTCGAAACTTACACCTTTCTCAGCCAGCACAATGCGGACCTGATGGCTATAGATGTCAGTAGGACCAGAAAACAGCGTCATTACCGAACGTTTGTTGGCAGCGACAGCCATGAAAACCTCCAGGTATATTCAGAATTTTTACTGCTACCAGCCATCGCATGGCCAGTCAGAAGTGATGTCACCCACGTCGGAAACGTCATCATCGTTCAAAAAGCAAACAAAAAATGAGCAATACCCGATATTTGGGCAGAAAATTGGATGATAGTTTACCAGATTTTGTGACCTTTGTGGTGAGTCGATTCTGGAAATGGGGAAAAAGAGGGTTTTGTCAGAGGATTACGCCAGATTTATCCATAAAAAAACCCGCCGAAGCGGGTTTTTTCGCCAACCGTAATCTGCCAAAGGCAGAAAACAATTAACGTTTGGAGAACTGCGGACGACGACGTGCTTTACGCAGGCCGACTTTCTTACGTTCAACCTGACGAGCATCACGAGTTACGAAGCCAGCTTTACGCAGTTCGGAACGCAGGGACTCGTCGTACTCCATCAGAGCGCGGGTGATACCGTGACGGATCGCACCAGCCTGACCAGAGATACCACCACCTTTAACAGTGATGTACAGATCCAGTTTCTCAACCATGTCGACCAGTTCCAGCGGCTGACGAACTACCATGCGGGCAGTTTCACGACCGAAGTACTGTTCCAGAGAACGTTGGTTGATAACGATTTTGCCGTTGCCCGGTTTGATGAAAACGCGAGCTGCGGAACTTTTGCGGCGACCAGTGCCGTAGTATTGATTTTCAGCCATTGCCTATAATCCCGATTAGATGTCAAGAACTTGCGGTTGCTGTGCCGCGTGGTTGTGCTCGTTGCCAGCGTAAACTTTCAGTTTACGGAACATAGCACGACCCAGCGGGCCTTTTGGCAGCATGCCTTTAACCGCGATTTCAATCACACGCTCAGGACGGCGAGCAATCATCTCTTCAAAGGTCGCTTCTTTGATACCACCGATGTGACCGGTGTGGTGATAGTACACTTTGTCAGTACGCTTGTTGCCGGTTACAGCAACTTTGTCAGCGTTCAGAACGATGATGTAATCACCGGTATCTACGTGCGGAGTGTATTCCGCTTTGTGCTTACCGCGCAGGCGCAGAGCCAGTTCGGAAGCCAGACGGCCCAGAGTTTTACCGGTCGCGTCAACAACATACCAGTCGCGTTTTACGGTTTCTGGTTTAGCTGTAAAAGTTTTCATTAAAAGCTTACCCAAATAAATAAGTTACACGTTGGTGAACACCCAAACGTTTAGTCAGTTGAGGTTCACACGACATTGTCCAGCAAACCTACCCCTTCGAATAGCCTATGCCGGCACATAGAAAGTTTTGGGAAAAAAACCTTCTCGTAACGTGGGGTCGCAAGATTATAGAGAAGTCGGGGTCAAAGATCGACCCCTTTATGTGATTTGCTCAACAGTTTATTGCCAGCCGTCAGGGCATGTGCTCTCGCTTCAGATACTCTTCACTCTGCATCTCCTGTAAACGCGACAGGCAGCGCTGGAATTCGAACTTCAGTCGTTCACCCTGATACACCTCATATAAAGGCACGGCGGCGCTCACCACCAGCTTGACGTGGCGCTCGTAAAATTCATCCACCAGCGCGATAAACCGACGCGCTTCGCTTTCCATTAACGGCGTCATTATCGGCACGTCAAATAGCATCACCGTATGGTAGAGGCGTGACAGCGCAATGTAGTCATGTTGGCTACGGGCATCGACGCACAGGGTGTGAAATGATACCGCCAGCGTCTGATTTTCCATGCCCAGCGTCGGCAATGGGCGATGATTAATCTCCAGAACCGGTCCCTGCTGTCCACGTTTCGCGCCCGCCAGCGCCAGCCAGAGGTTGTCCATCTGCTGCTGCGTTTCATTATTCAGCGGTGAGAGCCACAAATGCGCCTGGGTCAACGTTCGCAGACGATAATCCACGCCTGCGTCTACGTTCATGATGTCGCAATGCTGCTTAATCGCATCGATGGCGGGAAGAAAACGCGTGCGCTGTAACCCGTTACGGTACAGCTCATCTGGCGGAATATTCGAGGTTGCCACCAGCGTAATACCGCGCGCAAACAGCGCCTTCATCAGGCCGCCGAGCAGCATGGCGTCGGTAATATCAGAAACAAAAAACTCATCAAAGCACAGCACATCCGTTTCGGCCTTAAAGCGATCAGCCAGGATTTCGAGCGGATCGGTTTGTCCCTGCAGCGCGGTTAACTCCTCATGCACGCGCAGCATGAAGCGATGGAAGTGCAGACGCTGCTTACGAACGCCTGGCAGGCTATGGTAGAACAGATCCATCAGCCAGGTTTTTCCGCGCCCTACGCCCCCCCACATATATAAGCCTCGCACCGGCGCGCGGTGTACCTCTTCTTTTTTCCCCAGCAGTTTACCCACGCGGGCCATAAACCCTTTTGCTTCGGGAACCGCAGATGTGTTCGCCGTTAACGCCTGGTAAATGTTTTCCAGACGATTGACCGCTTCTCTCTGCACGTCGTCGGGCTGGTGAGTGCCTTCGTTAATGGCTTTCAGGTAACGCGATGTGGGGGTAAAGCTCTGCATGATGTTATTGTTATTCCTTGAAAATCGGTGTGCCGTCGTTCACGGTTGACGAAAAAAAGGCCGTTCTACACTACGCGATATAAAGACGGGATTCCACTTCTGTGGGATTAGCGGTTATAGTGGCAGTATCAGGCGCAGGCATGGAGCCTAAAGCCAACACCCTACGGAAACAAAAGACAACGGGAGATGTTCATGACCTGGGAATATGCGCTAATTGGGTTAGTCGTCGGCATCATCGTCGGTGCTGTAGCCATGCGTTTTGGTAACCGGAAATTACGCCAGCAACAGGCGTTGCAGTACGAACTGGAAAAGAATAAAGCTGAGCTGGAAGAGTACCGCGAAGAGCTGGTCAGCCATTTTGCCCGCAGCGCCGAGTTGCTGGACACCATGGCCCACGATTACCGTCAGCTGTATCAGCACATGGCGAAAAGCTCCAGCAGCCTGCTGCCGGAACTGTCTGCGGAATCTAACCCGTTCCGTAACCGTCTGGCCGAGTCTGAAGCCGGCAACGACCAGGCTCCGGTACAAATGCCGCGTGACTACTCCGAAGGCGCATCCGGCCTGCTGCGTAGTGGCGCAAAACGCGACTGACCGCACAGCGATAATATTTTTCCTGGGCGCAGCGATTGCGCCCACCGCTTCTCTCCCGTCCCGACTATCATTTAATCATTATCCGCATTGTTAGCAGATTGAAAATTCAATAACATCAAACTGTTTTGAATCGTCTTTCCCTTTACTCAAGGTACGAGAGCAGGATCAATGAAAATACAAACCCAGCTGTTGAGTGCATTAGCGTTAAGTGTCGGGTTAACTCTCTCGGCGCCGTTTCAGGCCATTGCGTCGATTCCAGGCCCGGTTCCCGGCCAGCCCGCGCTTCCCAGTCTTGCCCCGATGCTCGAAAAAGTGCTGCCTGCCGTCGTTAGCGTGAAGGTTGAAGGCACCGCGACTCAAACGCAGAAAGTCCCGGAAGAGTTTAAAAAATTCTTTGGCGATGATCTGCCCGATCAGCAGGCGCAGCCGTTTGAAGGACTGGGTTCCGGGGTCATTATCGATGCCGCAAAAGGCTATGTCCTGACCAACAATCATGTGATTAATCAGGCGCAGAAGATCAGCGTTCAGTTGAATGACGGGCGTGAATTCGAGGCCAAACTGATTGGCAGCGACGATCAAAGCGACATCGCCCTGCTGCAAATTCAAAACGCCAGCAAGCTGACGCAAATCGCCATTGCCGACTCGGATAAACTGCGCGTTGGCGATTTTGCCGTGGCGGTCGGTAACCCGTTTGGTCTGGGGCAAACCGCCACCTCCGGTATCGTCTCAGCCCTAGGACGCAGTGGGTTGAACCTGGAAGGTCTGGAAAACTTTATCCAAACCGATGCTTCAATCAACCGCGGGAACTCCGGCGGCGCGCTGCTTAACCTGAACGGCGAGCTGATCGGTATTAACACCGCTATTCTTGCGCCTGGCGGCGGCAGCGTCGGGATCGGTTTTGCCATCCCCAGCAATATGGCCCGCATCCTGGCGCAGCAGCTGATTCAGTTTGGTGAAATCAAGCGGGGTCTGTTAGGGATTAAAGGGACCGAAATGACCGCCGACATCGCCAAAGCCTTCAAGATAGACGTGCAGCGCGGCGCCTTTGTCAGCGAAGTACTGCCGAACTCCGGTTCAGCCAAAGCGGGCATTAAGTCCGGCGATGTGATTACCAGTCTCAACGGCAAACCGCTCAACAGTTTTGCTGAGCTGCGTTCCCGGATTGCCACCACAGAACCCGGCACTAAAGTGAAGCTGGGCCTGTTGCGTAACGGCAAACCGCAGGAACTGTCTCTTATACACATCTTGTTNACAGGGCGCGACGCTGAGCGATGGTCAGCTCAAAGACGGTAATAAAGGCATCAAAATTGATAGCGTTGAAAAGAGCAGTCCCGCCGCACAGGCTGGTTTGCAGAAGGATGATGTGATCATCGGGGTCAACCGTGACCGCGTGAATTCTATCGCCGAGATGCGCAAAGTGCTGGAAGCCAAACCGTCCATTATTGCGCTACAGATCGTCCGTGGTAACGAGAGCATTTATCTGCTCCTGCGTTAAATCCAGACGACCGGGCATCAGCCTCGCGTGTGATGTCCGGTTAACTCGTGATATGCTGCTGCCGTTCCCTTTATTAATGACGCCTCCATCATGTTAGTGAAGCTCTTACGTTCGGTCGCAATTGGTTTGATTGTTGGCGCCATTCTTCTGGCCGCCATGCCTTCGCTACGCAAAATCAACACCCTTTCTGCGCCGCAATATGACAGTGCCGACGAGACGCCCGCCAGCTATAACTCTGCGGTACGTCGCGCGGCTCCCGCTGTGGTCAACGTCTATAACCGCAGTATGAACAGCACCGCGCATAATCAACTGGAAATTCGCACCCTGGGTTCAGGCGTGATTATGGATCAGCGCGGCTACATCATTACCAACAAGCATGTGATCAACGATGCCGATCAGATCATCGTCGCTTTGCAGGATGGGCGTGTGTTTGAAGCGCTGCTGGTTGGCTCCGATACGCTAACCGATCTGGCGGTACTGAAAATCAATGCCACCAGCGGTCTGCCGACGATTCCGATCAACGCCGGGCGTTCACCGCATATCGGCGACGTAGTACTGGCGATCGGTAACCCTTATAACCTCGGACAAACCATCACCCAGGGCATTATCAGCGCCACGGGGCGTATTGGTCTGAACCCGACCGGACGGCAGAACTTCCTGCAAACGGATGCCTCGATCAACCACGGTAACTCCGGTGGGGCGCTGGTGAACTCGCTGGGCGAGCTCATGGGCATCAACACCCTGTCGTTTGATAAAAGCAACGACGGCGAAACGCCGGAAGGGATCGGCTTTGCCATTCCGTTCCAGCTGGCAACCAAAATTATGGATAAGCTGATCCGCGATGGCCGTGTTATCCGTGGCTACATTGGGATTGGCGGTCGTGAAATTGCCCCACTGCACACGCAGGGCGGCGGTATGGACCAAATCCAGGGGATCGTCGTGAACGAAGTGGCGCCGGATGGCCCGGCGGCGCAGGCCGGTATTCAGGTTAACGACCTGATTATCTCCGTGAACAGCAGACCTGCGGTCTCCGCACTGGAAACCATGGACCAGGTAGCAGAGATTCGCCCAGGTTCGGTCATTCCGGTGATTGTCATGCGTGATGATAAGAAGCTGACGCTACAGGTCACTATTCAGGAATACCCGGCAACCAATTAGTTACCGGCAATCAGGCAATAAAAAACCGGAGACATATATTCGCTCCGGTTTTTTTATGGCTTCGCGGTTCGATTACTTGTTAACGAACTCTTCACCCAGTTGAATATCTTTCTTCAGGGTATCCAGCATGCCTTCCAGCGCGTTCTGCTCGAATGCGCTCAGTTTGCCGATAGACTGGCGCTCTTCTACGCCATTTTTACCCAGCAGCAGCGGCTGCGAGAAGAAACGTGCATACTGGCCATCGCCTTCAACGTAGGCACATTCAACAACGCCTTTTTCGCCCTGCAGCGCGCGAACCAGAGAAAGACCGAAACGAGCGGCCGCCTGGCCCATAGACAGGGTTGCCGATCCGCCACCTGCCTTCGCTTCAACCACTTCGGTACCTGCGTTCTGAATACGCTTGGTCAGGTCAGCGACTTCCTGGTCAGTGAAGCTCACGCCCGGGATCTGCGACAGCAGTGGCAGAATGGTCACGCCAGAGTGTCCGCCGATAACCGGAACTTCAACTTCAGTTGGCAACTTACCTTTCAGTTCCGCCACAAAAGTGTTGGAGCGGATGATGTCCAGCGTGGTCACGCCAAACAGTTTATTTTTGTCGTAAACGCCTGCTTTTTTCAGTACTTCAGCTGCAATAGCGACAGTGGTGTTCACCGGATTGGTGATGATACCGATGCAGGCTTTCGGACAGGTCGTCGCGATCTGCTGTACCAGGTTCTTCACGATGCCCGCATTGACGTTAAACAGGTCGGAACGATCCATGCCCGGTTTACGCGCCACACCTGCGGAGATCAGCACCACGTCAGCACCGTGCAGTGCCGGGGTCGCATCTTCACCGGAGAAGCCTTTGATTTTCACAGCAGTTGGGATATGGCTAAGATCTACAGCCACACCGGGAGTCACTGGAGCGATGTCGTACAGGGAGAGTTCTGAACCTGAAGGCAGTTGGGTTTTTAACAGTAGTGCAAGCGCCTGGCCGATACCGCCGGCAGCGCCGAGGACTGCGACTTTCATCCTAAACTCCTTATTATATTGATAAACTAGTGTTTGTTGCTCCGCGGCGGCGACGTTAAACCACAAATTCGATGAATACAATCACCCGTATTCAATTCTGTGTTGTCACGCGAATTTAGCTTTTATGCATTTAATTGACGTAATCCGAAGATGTCTGTGCAGTAGAGCAACTTTCCAACAGGTGGTGACAATATACCCTACTGCCAGCCCAAAACAACATCAATTTGATAACAATTAATTTACTTTTAAGCTTATTTGCGAGGCGTGACACAGGCATGTTTCTTGATAACAATATTTGATAAAATTCCGCTCTTTCATAACATTATTTCAGCCTTCATTTGGGCAGACCATTTGCATAAAAATTCATCTGTATGCATAATAATGTTGTTTCCACTCTCATACTACGGGTGACTTATGCGAAGCTCAGCTAAGCAAGAAGAATTAGTTAAAGCGTTTAAAGCGCTACTTAAAGAAGAAAAATTCAGCTCTCAGGGTGAAATTGTCCTCGCCTTGCAGGATCAGGGCTTTGATAACATCAACCAGTCCAAAGTATCACGCATGCTGACAAAGTTTGGTGCGGTGCGTACCCGCAATGCGAAAATGGAGATGGTGTACTGCCTCCCGGCGGAACTGGGCGTACCCACCACCTCCAGCCCGCTGAAAAACCTGGTGCTTGATATCGATTTTAACGATGCAGTGGTGGTGATCCACACAAGTCCTGGCGCGGCGCAGTTGATCGCCCGCCTGCTGGACTCACTGGGTAAAGCGGAAGGCATTCTGGGCACTATCGCCGGGGATGACACCATCTTTACCACCCCGGCGAATGGCTTTACGGTAAAAGATCTCTACGAAGCCATTCTGGAGCTGTTCGAACAAGAGCTCTGACCCTCTCTCCCCCGTCGCCTGAGGCGGCGGGGTAAAAACCTGCATTAACGCCCACTTCCCGTTAATTTATCTGCCTGTTATTTAGCAAATAGTGCGTTTATCTGCCCAAAATCATTCACGCAGTGAATATGCAAACTCAAAACCGCACAAATCGCAAAATTTCACATCTATATGATTTTATTAGATATAAATAAAAGACCATCACTTTTTAATTCCAGATAAGCATAAAAAAAGAAATTTTCATTACTTACGTACCAATGAAACAATTAGCGTGGTATTAATTTATCACGTGATTAGTGTATACTTGATTTTGTGATGAGGGTCACGAAACGAAGACCCCCAATAATAAATTCGACGAGGTACTTATCATGAAAATCAAAACAACTGTTGCTGCGTTAAGCGTTCTCTCTGTTCTTTCTTTCGGCGCATTCGCCGCAGATTCTATCAGCGCAGAACAAGCACAAAATCGCGAAGCGATTGGCTCTGTCTCCGTAAGTGCAATCGGCTCTAGCCCAATGGACATGCATGAAATGCTGAACAAAAAAGCCCAGGAAAAAGGCGCATCAGCGTATCAGATCACCGAAGCCCGTAGCGGTGACACCTGGCATGCCACTGCCGAATTGTACAAATAAACCCTCGTCGTCTAGTCCGACGACCTTGCCCCCGACTGTCGGGGGCTTTTTTATTTTTCAATGACGCACATTAAAACGCAACTGACCTTCCAGTTCTTCTTCCGCTTCATCAAACAACAAAATCAATGCGCCATAACGTCGGCGTGACTTCTCGGGTAGATGTACAAACTCGATCTCCAGCGGTAACGGCAGCGCTTCACTCATGATGATGTCCCACAGAGAGTCGAGATCGCTCACTTTCTCTTTGGCCAGGCCAAACATCCGCGCAAACTCGCGGTAAAAGTCGTCCTGATCCTCAATTTCATCAAAATCAAATGTATAGATATTCATCTATCGCCACCTTCCCGATATCGGTCTGACTACAGCCCGCCAATATGCAGGGTTTTCACTTCCAGAAATTCGTCTAACCCCAGCACCGATCCTTCACGCCCCAGCCCGGACTCTTTCACCCCGCCAAACGGTCCCAGTTCGGTGGAAACCGCACATTCGTTTATCCCGATCATGCCGCTCTCAATAGCCTGAGAGACACGGAACACCCGTTGTAGGTTTTGCGTATAGAAGTAAGCGGCCAGGCCAAACGGCGTGTTGTTCGCGCGCTCAATCACCTCTTCTTCGCCGGTAAAGCGGAAGCAAGCGGCAACCGGACCAAACGTCTCTTCGCTCGCCAGTTTCATGTCGTCACGACACTCACCCAATACCGTAGGTTGCCAGAAGTTGCCGCCGAGCGCGTGCGCTTTCCCGCCCGCCAGCACTTTGGCTCCTTTCGCGACAGCATCTTCAACATGCTCACGCACTTTATCGACCGCAGACGGTTCGATCAGCGGCCCGACGACGACGCCGTCATCCAGACCATTCCCCACCTGCAATGCCTGAACCGCATCGGCCAGTTTGTGGGTGAATTCGTCGTAGACACTCTCCTGGATATAAAAGCGGTTCACACTGACACAAACCTGCCCGGCATTACGGAACTTATTCGCAATAGCGCCTTTTACCGCCGCATCGATGTCCGCATCGTCGAACACGATATAGGGAGCATTGCCACCGAGTTCCATCGACACTTTTTTCATGGTTTCCGCTGCGTTACGTACCAGCGTTTTACCGACAGCCGTTGAACCGGTGAACGAAATTTTGCGCACCGCATGGCTTGCCATGATGGCATCGCTGATTTCCGGCGTATTGCCCGCTACGGCGTTGAGTACGCCATCAGGCACCCCCGCTTTCTTCGCCAGCGTAAGCAGCGCAAAGGCACTCAGCGGCGTGTTATTGGCCGGTTTTATCACCCCGGTGCAGCCCGCCGCCAGCGCCGGGCCGAGCTTACGGGTCAACATCGCCATCGGGAAATTCCACGGCGTGATTGCCGCCACGACACCAATCGGTTCACGGGTCGCCAGGATGCGGGAGCCGGGTTTGATCGGCGGGATGATTTCACCGTTGGCACGCTTCGCCTGTTCGGCAAACCATTGGATAAAACTGGCTGCGTACTCGACCTCGCCCTCGGCTTCTTTCAGCGGTTTCCCCTGTTCGGTGGTCATCAGCCGTCCCAGCCAGCTTTTGTTTTCGATAATCAATTCATACCAGCGGTACAAAATTGCCGAGCGCTCTTTTGCCGTTTTTGCCCGCCAGGCAGGAAATGCCTTACTGGCCGCCGCAATAGCCTCCTCGGTCTGCTGTTTTCCTGCTTTCGCCACCTTCGCGATCGTTTCGCCGGTCGCCGGATTGAGCACGTCAAAGGTGGTATCAAGCGTTTTCCACCGTCCATCAACCAAATATCCCGTCTGAAAAAGTTCGTTGTCCTGAAGCGTTTGCATGATGTTTTCTCCTTCTGATGTCCTGCGTTGCGCACATCGAATAAGTATAGCCATAAAAAAACCGACGCTTTTGGCATCGGTTTCTGAGGGTTAGCTGTCGGTCAGCGCATGCTGGTACTTGTGCAACATGCCGGTCAGTCGTTTCACCGGTTCGGTGACCTGCGGCGGCGCTTCCCAGACTCGCAGTTTTTCCTGGTACACGTCCAGCTCATCCAGTAGCTGACCAAAATAGCGTCGGCGCTTGTCGTCATTCACGGCTGAAATGACATGATCCGCCGTACGACGCAACTGTTGATGAAATGCGGAAAGATCGTCGTTGACCGGAATCGGCGCATCTCGCAGACGCTGGTGCGCAATGATCATCGTCAGCGCCAGGCGGAACTTCGGCAAATCACCGGGGAATTTATTCATTAACAGAAACAACTGCTGATAAAGCGCGGGAAGATGGTTTTCTTTGCGCCGGACCACGTTAGTGGTCATCGCTGACACCGCCGCAGAAACAAACTGGTTGAGCAGCACACGACCCGTACGATCGCGAGAATTATCGCGCACAATCACAATGACCAGAAAGGCCAGTACGCAGCCCACAATCTGCCCTAACGCACTGTCCAGGAACTGACTGAAGTGGAAGGTCATCGGGTTATCCAGCACGATAATGTTAATGGTACTGGCCAGCGCGCCCATCGACCCCAGTCGCCGCTTCTGTACTTCGATCCCCAGAAAGAACCCCAGCACTGCGAGGCTCAGACAGAGCAACAGCATGCTCTGCTGGGTATTGGGGAGGATCACCAGAAAATAGAGCGCCCCCAGCGGCAGCGCGGCAAGCGTACCGTAGATAAAGTCGATAGCGACCATGCGTGGGTTCGGCAGACGCATCGCCAGCGAAGTCACTACCGCAATCATCACCATCGCGCCGTTACCAGAAGTCCAGCCGGTCCACAGCCAGAACAGCGTTCCCAGCACACAAGAGAGCGTGGTGCGCCAGAAGTTCACCATGGCATGGTGACGTTCCGCGGACTCGACTTTCACCACCGGTTCTCCCTGCAACACCTCCTCTTCCGTAGCGCTGATTTTGGTATTGCTGATCACGCCGCGCTTTAGCAGCAGATAACGCGTTGCCGCCCCAGCCCAGGTATACAGCGTGACGGGCGTTTCACGCTCGCCGGTCCAGGCAATCACCCGGCGCAGGCGCTTAAGCTGTTTATGCACATCCTGCGCGGTTTCAACCGGCATGGCGAAAAACTCGCGAAAGGTATCGGTGATCAGCTCAGGACGCGTGTTCTGGATCAGATAAGTTTCACAGGATTGCGTAATCATGGTCAGCGACAGGGTATTGATCGCCTTCAGGCGGCGATTCGCCCGCGCCCAGCGGGAGGATTCCATGTTCAGGTTGCTGCGCATTCCTTCCAGCGCCGTGGCCCGGCGCACCAGATCGCCCCAGGCCTTGTCCACTTCTTCACTATCGCCATGTTTAATGCACAACTGCATCAGTTGGTACTGCGCCACCAGCAGGCTATCCAGCTCACGATCGACCTCTTGCTTGATCGATCGTGGAGAAAAGAGCAGATCCGCAATGATGGCGCAGACAATCCCGATGACAATCTCGCTACAGCGTTCTACGGCAAATTGCGGCGTTAACAGCGGTTCGGTTTGAATAGTGATGACAATAATCAGCGCGGTGTAGCCCGATAACCCCCACGCATAGGAGTTCTCAATGCGCACCAGTGAAGAGAGCCAGGTACAAAACCCCGCCCAGATACAGCACACCAGAATCATCAGCAGCGGTGCGCGGATCATCGCAATGATGATCACCAGCGCCGCAATACAACCCATAAAGGTGCCGACAATGCGCAACATCCCGCGATAACGAATCGCGCCAGAATACGGTTCGCCGCCGGCGGCAAAGGCCGGACCCGCCGCAACAATCGCCGCCGTCAGCACCGCCCAGCGTGGTGTTTCAAGCTGAAAGTGAAAACCGACAAACAGCGCAAGGACAATCGCGCAGGCCAGTTTGACCGCAAAGCGAATGTGCTGATTGGCGATGGAAAAAATGCCCATCGCGATTAACCAAATTCGCGCAGACGGTGCGCCATTTTACGGAAGAACGAGTCATTGTTTTCGTCACGATCCTGCTTACCGGTGATCACGACAGTCGCGGTGGTACCGGCTGGCCACAGGTTTTCCTGTTGATCGTCAAGCTGGATACGCACCGGAACGCGCTGTGCGAGGCGTACCCATTCCAGATTGGAATCGATCGTCGCCATGCCTTTGTCATCGCGTGTGCTGCTGGCATTGGTGACCCCTGCCGCGATGCTATCGACTCTCCCTTTTAACACCTTATTGCTACCCAACGGGGTAATTTCGGCACGATAACCCGGACGGACGCCCTCCAGCTTGGTCTCTTCCATATAGGCCAGCACATAAAAGGAGTTCTGTTTCACCAGCGCCACGGCGGTTGAACCTCGGGTAATAAACTCACCGGTATAGACGTTCAGGTTGGTCACCCAGCCATCCGCAGGCGCGCGAATGACGGTACGTTCGAGATCTAACCTGGCGAGGTCGCGAGTCGCCTGCGCTTTGGCAAGCTGATGTAATACGGTTTGCAGAACGTTGTTGGCCTGATCAATCTCTTCACGGGACATGGCCTGGACGCCAAGACGGTTACGGCGTCCGGCTTCCTGGCGTTTCTCTTGCGCCAGCACCTGATAATAGGCAACGTCGGCTTCGGCCTCTTCCAGCGCTTTTTGGTAGCGTGGTTGATCGATGGTGAACAGCACCTGATCTTTCTTCACCAGTTGATTATCATGCACCTTAACGGTAGTGATGAGTCCGGCAACGTCCGGCGCGATGGCAACCACGTCTGCGCTGAAGCGGGCATCACGCGTCCACGGTGATTCGGTGTAATAGACCCAGGCGCGGAAAATAGCGATGAACGCCAGGATGACCAGAACGAGGGTAATGGCCGTACGGGAGATTTTTCTTGTTAGCGTTTTCACTTCAACCTCAAACGAACAGGCGCGATATCAAGTAAAAGAGACAGCAATACAGCGCAGTATTAAACAGAGCCGGATGCCAGACAAAATCATAGATGCCCGTAGGCACCAGCACCCGGCGCACCAGCCAGAAAATCGCCAGTGACAGAAGCAATTCAAAGAATATCGGTGGGAAGGACAGACCAAACACCACGATAACGGGAAACAGACTCATGTTGACCTTGATATTGTAGAGAGTGCAGGCGATACCGTTTTCAGCGAATGTCGACGCGGAGAAGGGCAAGGAAAGCCAGGCGAGAGCGACATAGCCTTTATTTGAATAATAATATATTACCGTAACTGTTATGCTGTTATCTATAATATGTGATCTAAATCACTTTTAAGCCAGAGTGAATAATGGAACGATTAAAGCGCATGTCGGTGTTCGCGAAAGTGGTGGAATTTGGTTCTTTCACGGCCGCCGCCAGACAGCTACAAATGAGTGTTTCGTCAATCAGCCAGACGGTAGCAAAACTGGAAGATGAACTTCAGGTCAAGCTGCTGAACCGCAGCACGCGCAGCATTGGGCTTACCGAAGCCGGGAAAATTTATTATCAGGGCTGTCGGCGTATGCTGCATGAAGTGCAGGATGTTCACGAACAGCTTTATGCCTTTAACAACACGCCGATTGGTACGCTGCGCATTGGTTGTTCTTCAACCATGGCACAAAATGTCCTCGCCGGATTGACCGCGACCATGCTGAAGGAATACCCCNTGACGGTCAATCTGGTCACCGGCATTCCGGCACCCGACCTGATTGCCGACGGTCTGGATGTGGTTATCCGCGTGGGCGCCCTCCAGGATTCCAGTCTGTTTTCCCGCCGCCTGGGCGCAATGCCGATGGTGTTATGCGCGGCGAAAAGCTATCTCGCCCAGTACGGGATACCGGAAAAACCGGCCGACCTCACCAACCACTCCTGGCTGGAATACAGCGTGCGTCCGGATAATGAGTTTGAGCTGATCGCACCGGAAGGGATCTCCACGCGACTGATCCCACAGGGACGGTTTGTGACCAACGATCCAATGACCCTCAACCGCTGGCTGACCGCCGGTGCGGGGGTCGCCTACGTCCCGCTGATGTGGGTGATCAACGAGATCAACCGGGGCGAACTTGAGATCTTACTGCCGCGCTACCAGTCCGATCCGCGCCCGGTCTATGCGCTATATACCGAAAAAGACAAACTGCCGCTGAAGGTACAGGTAGTGATCAACTATCTGACCGACTATTTCGTCGACGTGTCGCAGATTTTTCAGGGTATGTACGGTCGGGGAAAAGAGAAATAGGCATCTTCTTGAGGCAAGACAATAGCGGATAACGGCCAAAAAGCCCCGTTATCCGCCAGCAACACGCCATCCGTCTGACTACGCCTCATCCACCCAAATCCGCATCTCCCCTTCGCCGCGGTTGGCCCAGCTAAACCATGGGATAAATGTCAGTGTTTGAGCCTGACACGCGCCAGGGGCGGTGTCATAGTGCCACAGCGACTGTTCACCCGGCTGCGTCGGGCATTTTCGCGCTCCTTGCGCCTGGAGCAATATCTTGTGGGCGAAAACGCCTTTCCCTTCGATAAGGGTAAACACGCTCTCTTTCGGCAAGCTCAGATTATGCAGCAACGCGCCGTTGTCGGCCTCTTCCAGACAGTACACCAACGGCCCACGCTGTAGCGCAACTTTTCCCGCCACGTGGCGCACCTGCGGGTTGCCGTAAACACGGCGTACCGGCATCGGCAGCGTTAACGTGAGGATGTCGCCCGCCCTCCAGTCACGGCGGAGATGCAGATAGCCCTTGCGTACCTCACCCTCGACAGGCAAACCGTTGAGCAGTACCTGTGGATTATTGCACCAGTCCGGCAGTCGCAGTGCCAGCGTATGCGCCACCGGCTGTGGGGATTCAATACTTATCTCCACCCGTTCCTGCCAGGGGAAATTACCTCTAATCTTCAGGCCCAGCTCGCCGCCATTAACCGGAACCGTTACGCTGTTGCCAATATACAGGTTGATGTAAAGCGCTTCCGGGCGCGGCGTATAAATATAGTGACCAATAGAGGTCAGCGTTCGCGCGATGTTCGGCGGGCAGCAGGCACAGCCAAACCAGCGCTGACGAACAGGTTTAATGTGATCGTAAATATGGTTGAATTTCAGTACGTTTGGCTGCACTTCCAGCGGATTCACATAGAAGAAATGCTTGCCGTCCAGCGCCATGCCGCCCAGCACGGTGTTGTAGAGCGCGCGCTCCATCACATCGGCGTACTGGCTGTCGGCTTCCATTTCCAGCATCCGGCGCGCGAACATCATCAGGCCGATGGAGGCGCAGCTTTCAGCGTATACCGTATCGTTCGGCAAATCGTAATCGCAACTGAACGCTTCGCCGCGCCCCTGCGAGCCGATGCCGCCGGTGATGTACAGCTGGCGTTGCGCCATGTTTTTCCACAGCCGCAGGCAGATCTGGCGCTTCTCTTCGTCCTGACTCAAGCGCGCCAGATGCGCCACGCCGGTCATCAGGTAGACAAAACGCACCGCGTGACCGATGGCCGTCTGTTGCTCCGTTAACGGTAAATGCGCCTGGCTGTAGTCTTTATCGTGCGTCATCCAGCCCGCGCCGTAAATCAGCCAGTGCGACGTGCCGCCGCGTTTTTCAAACTCAATGTCGTAATAGTGCGGCTGCGTACCGCGCGCTTCAACAAAATAGCGCGACAGATTCAGATAGCGCGATTCCTGTGTCACTTCATACAGCCGCATCAGCGCCAGTTCCACTTCCGGATGGCCGGGATATCCGTGCAGCTTGTGCTCTTCTTTGCCGAACACGCTGTCGATATAGTCAGCAAAGCGGCACACCACGTTCAGCAGGCTACGCTTGCCGGTGGCCTGAAAGAAGGCGACGCCCGCTTCAATCATGTGTCCGGCGCAGTAAAGCTCGTGGCATTCGGCCAGATTGCTCCAGCGTTTGTCCGGCGCTTTGGCGGTGAAATACGTATTCAGATAACCGTCTTCACACTGGGCGGCGGCAATCAGCTCGATCACCTCATCGGCGGTTTTCTCAAGTTCTGCATCTGGCTTCTGGCACAGTGACCACGCCACCGCCTCCAGCCATTTCGCCACGTCGCTGTCCTGGAACACCATGCCGTAAAACTCCCCTTGCTGCCGCCCGGCGGCAATGCGGAAGTTTTCAATCGCATGGCTGGGGTCCGCTTCCGGAATACGATCGTTCAACGCATCCCACTGATAAGGGATGACCACATCGCGCACCAGTTGCTGGTACTGGCCGAAAAACGGATCGCTGACCTTAAGCCGGTGGAGATCCACTTCCATGATTTCAGGTTTCATTTTTTGCTCCTACAGGGCCCGGGCGTGACGCTGGCGTAAATCATCGGAAATACGGGCCATCATCGGGTTATTGAGTTTACAGGCGCGGATGGACAGCGCCAGCAGCAGGTGGAACAGTGCAGGCAGCAGACTTTCCATGGAGAAAATCCCCTGCAATGACGCGGGCGTCTGGTTTTCCGCCCCCGCCTTGTAGGCGACGGCAATAAACACCAGGCTGATAATCCCGGCGCTGGAGGCCCACGCCAGCTTGATAAAAAACAGGTTGAAGGCGAAATTCATGCCGGAGGATCGCACGCCGGTTTTCCACTCGCCGTAGTCGTCGGCAAAGGCCATCAGTGAAAAGTGCAGTGGTAGAGTAAAGCCAAGGATAATGCCGTTACCGAGGATCACGACCAGCCATAATGTCTGCCAGTCAGGACTGGCGGGCAGAAACCACATAATGACCGCAAGTAAAGCTAACACCAGGTTGGTGTAATAGTAGAGTTTGACCGTATCAACGCGGCGCGACAGCAGGTTAACCATCACCGAACCGATAATGGAAGCGAACGTTACCATGGTAAAAAACAACGACGTATAGGCGGTGCTGCCCTGCAACACGTAAGTGATGAAGTACATGTAGCCGCCGCCGCGAATATTGAACACGTTAATCAGCAGAAATGACATCAACAGCATCAGCAGTAACTGGTCGTTTTTGCGCAGGCCCGCCAGATGTTCGCGCAGGGAAAAGTGCCCCATCATGTTGAGCGACACCCGCTCACGCACCCAGAAGAAGCAGCACAGGAACATCACCACCGCGACGGCGCACAATACGCCGACGCCAAGCTGATAACCCTGCGCGGTGTTGCCATCACCAAGCGTCTCCACCAGCCACGGCAACCCAACGGAGACCAGAAAGCCCGCGACGCCGCACAGAACAAAGCGCCAGGACTGGCAGGCGATCACTTCAGAGTGACGCGTCGTCATGGTATTGATTAGCGCGCAGTAGGGAACGTTGATCGCGGTATAGCTCACCGAAAGCAACAAATACGTGCCAAAGGCCCAGGCGATTTTGATCCCCATTGATGCATCCGGGACGGTAAAGGTCAGCACCCCAATAACGCCGATGGGCACGGCTATCCACAGTTGCCATGGGCGGAAACGCCCCCAGCGGCTGCGGGTACGGTCAGCAACCACGCCCATAATCGGATCGGAAATAGCGTCAAAAACACGCAGTACTAAAAACAAGGTGCCAACCAGCGCGGGGGTCAGCCCGAAGACATCAGTATAGAAAAAGGTTAAAAAGTTCATGATCAGGCAGGTGATCACTGTGCCACCTGCATCGCCCAGCCCGTAGCCGATCTTTTCGCGTATCGACAATTTTTCGTCGGGATGACTTCCGGCAATATCCGTTTCCGTCAGTGAAGTAGAGGTCATATAAAGGTTCCTCGTCTGAAGCAGATTTATCCCGATAAATTCACAGGATTCCGGTTTTAATAAGAAAATTCAGATGTAATTTTGCCCGGAATTACCGTGTCAACAAGGCGATAAACAGGTATAAAAAGATGACGATTCCGACCTGCTGGCAAAACTGTGAGGCCGATCGGTGAATATCAAATAACTTTTTATTAATCATAGAGAAAGGTTATTTTTATCTAAAAAAACGCGAGAAATTACATATCCATGCTTGATTTATCCATAGCGCTTCCGATTAGGGTACAAAACGGCGGTTTGTTTATCTCGCGCGGCGTAGGTAGCCACCCGGCACGCAGGCTGGAATCCTGGGAGTTGATTTTTGTACAGCAGGGGACGCTGACAATCAGAGAAAACGACGTCCTGTTTGAGGTTAAGGCCGGAGAAAGTTTGTTGCTATGGCCCCGGCGCCGCCACGTCGGGATAGGGGATTTCCCGCCGGATCTCACATTTTACTGGGTGCATTTTGACGTGCTGCCAGCGACCACCAATCCGACGCAGTTACTATCGCTACCGCAGCATATCAGCGTCAGCAGCCCACAGTATGTCATGTCGCTGTTTCGTCAGTTTTTAAGTGAACAGGAAAACAGACGTCACGGTCCGGCACTGGAATTTATTCTGTTGCTGATTTTGCAACAAATCGCCTCTGCGGTGGGGAGTGAAACCCACGGTGATAACGCCGGTGTGGCGCTGGCCTATAAGGCGCGTAAACATATTCGCACACAATATCACCTGCCAATCTCGACGTCGCAACTTGCCCGGGAGTTGCACTGCAATGCCGATTATCTCGGGCGAGTCTACCGACGGATATTTCACATGACGATGACAGAAGCCATTCATCGCCAGCGCGTCAGCGCCGCAGAGAAGCTATTGATTAGCGATTCGCTGGCATTAAGCGAGGTGGCACAGAAGTGTGGATTTAATGACGTCGGCTATTTTCGGCAGATTTTTCGTAAACACACTGGACTGACGCCAGCTGCGTGGAAACGCCGGTATTGTAAGGAACATATCAACTCAGACTGAAGCCAGAAATGGCCGGATGGGGCGTTTATCCCCATCCGGAAAATGGCGTTACGCGGTGCCCCCCACCGTCAGGTTATCGACCTTCAGCGTCGGCTGACCAACGCCAACCGGCAGGCTCTGACCTT
>NNCF01144494.1:9941-66353 GCA_002313205.1 Laupala kohalensis
AGCTGTGCACCTAGGATCTCAACACAACGGATATTGCGAAGTATAGTTAGGATATGTCTATTAAGATGAAACTATTGTAAAATGGTATTAACGCCGATTTTAGTGTTATTGTGATATTGGACATATTACCGGTGTTACGTATTTAACTATGGAGCATCTTACAAATTCGTTCTACTATAATTATATTTAACCTCCATGTACTTTGTACTACTTTTTTGATAATAAATTTACTTATATATGTATTTTGTTGTCACTCATGATTTTGTTACAAAAATTCCTTTTTCCTAATTAACGTGAAATCTTATTTTCAATTTTTTTAATCAGTACTTTCATTCTTGCATTTCAGGAAACCTGGATGTTATCAGTTTATTGGAGGTACGTTTAGGTAAGAAGGAAGGCTTAAAGTGTTCTGTCTCCAAGTAGTGTCTTGAGCTGCAAGAAGTTAAGGGCATGAGATGGAATATTTTTCAGTGAATATGGATAATTTAACGATAGTAAGATGTTTTTTCCCCTGTATTTACGAATGAAGTGTACCACACATCCAACTCACTATTAATTGTGTACATGTAAAACAATCAATCAAATGTATGCATAAATCCTGTTGTATTTATCATGTATTCGTCAAACTGTTTATCCAAGTCTGTTCAAAACACACACACTTCTATTTCACTCCGCCTTACAGTTCTTTGGTGGTGACATAAGTATCCCAATGACAGAGTTACTGGTGTTTTTTCAAGCAATTTTTGGTCAGTACTAGAAATTCTTGAATTGAACTATCTCAAGTAGAGACTGAATTTATATTCAGTTCACAAAAGACTTTTATGTTGACGAATAGATGTTTGCTTGCACATTATTATTTGTCTTGGTCTTCGGAAAAAAATTCTCTTACATAAATTAAAGTTTAGTAAATTCTGCACCTAATGGGTATATTACTAATGAAATTCTGTCAACGGATTAAAAGTTCTGGGCAAATTAAAGGAACATAATTTTTTAATTTTTTGCAAAAAGCACATTTATCTTTTTGTCCTCATTTCTTGTGGTGTTAAATGTATTATATGAACAATAACACCCTGTTTTACATTTTAGGTCATCAAATACTGTGTCAAAAGTAACATTTAAGCATTATTTTCTTGCAAATAGCACACATATGACACATTTATCAGAAGATCATTCTAATAAATACTCTACGTTATACATTGAATGAACATATTTCATTACAAATTCTCCCAAGTGGTTATTATTTAAATTCAAAGTACTATGAAGTTTTTGCATTTTTCAAAAGAAGCACATTTTTTACTTTTGTCAACAGATTTGTTATGTATAATATATTATAATAAAAATAACACTATGAAGAATAATATATTTTGTGTGTTTTGCATAACCCTGAATCCATCGATTCTTGAATATTAAACTTACATCCTTTTATAATAAAAGTTTGCTTCTTGAACAAGCCCAGAATCTTTATAAAATTCCTGATTCTATAACAGAGTTGCAATAATTTACACCATGAATTAAAACATCATAATTCCTGGATTCTAATGACCAAGCTATGTTTCCTCCCTCAATTATTCCATACAACATATGACAAGTCGTAAACATATAGTTTTGGGGTCAGGAAGGAGAATTAATACAGGGGAGTTTCATTTTAAATTATTTTGAGAAATAAATATAAAATTCATATTATTGGTATAGTTTTAGTATAAACTTTCATTTGCATTATTGAACATACAACATACAAGACTGGAGGAGGTCAATACATTTGCTTTGGAATATTGGTAATAACTTCAAAGAATTGTATAAATATTTACAAGGCATATTCATTATATCAGTCATACTATACTCATGGATTAAAATTTTGAACACTGATTTCACACGAAATCTTACTCATACTTTGATGTGATTAATGTTTTTTACTTCTACTTCTCATCTAAACTCTTCAAATCTATCTACCGCATTTTCTGGAGCATAAGACGCATTTCCTCTCCGCCGAAAAATACGAGAATCATATTGGGCGCATATTGTGCGCTGGTTGTGTAAATTATCAAAAGAAATATCATCCAATCTACTCTGAGAGCCATAACGCTCCTTTTCAGTCATGTTCGCACTAGAAATGAGGAGCGCAAACCACACGTTCGTGATTTGCGCTCCTCTCATTTCTTGTTGTACTTTCTTTCAATCTCGAGGACTGCAGATTCTAGTAGTCGCTGACAGTACTCATGTACTGAGCAATGCTGATTCTTGTCATCAAAGGAGCCTAAAACCCTGCGCACATTGGACTCACGGAGCACTACCTGATCTCATCCGGTCCGCGGTAAGTCATGCAAACTGTCTCCACGTTATTTTCAGCTTGGCGCACAGTCCACGCCCAGTGCTGTGGAAATCCCCTTAATATATAGAAGAATCTAATTTAAAATAATTTTATTTTTTTCTGGGTGGCCGTCAAACATCTCCAGAGAAAAAAATTCTTTTTACCGTTTTGTACGGAAATAAATAGAAATCAGATCAACATCGAGGTTACGACTCATCCAATGTGCGCTTCTGTTATCGCCAGTAGTGTAAAGTTAGGCTGGACGTCCACTTGAAGTGTAGCGAACGCTTTAATCCAAACACGAGAATGGTATCGAAACCTCGTCGATACGTCGCGAATTCGAGTGAACCTCGGGTTTGCATCGGGGCTCATCACTCGGCTTCGCGCAAGTCCACTTCCAGTGGAGGTGGTACCTAATGTAAAGAGACCCGACACGGGAGCTCCATTGTAGGTCCCCATTTTCGAGTATAGAAACGTTTGAAATAAGCTAAACAATTTTGAAATTAAAAGGTAAGCTGTATTTGATAATTTTAGACATTATTTATCCTAATGTTTTGCGAGTGTATTTCGTATCAAATTTTCAAGTTACTATTACTTTTGATGAATTATTAGGATCCCCCCCCCCACCACCATTAGTATGCTACTGGCGATTGCACTTCAATCATGATTGTACTGAAAAACTATGAAAATGTTATTAATTTTTTAAAATTAGTGTCGATGAAGGGGAGGGACCTGTGTCCAACATGCTGGCAAATACGGTAAATAACTTGTCCACATAATAATAATAATGTACTTATAAGTTAAATTGTAAAATAATAATAGTTTTAATAACAATAAAAATATACATCTTTATTTAGTATCATTAAATAATAGTATAATTAGACATTAATTTATGACTTATTTTGGGAATGAGTCTATAAATATTTAAAATCAAAGATCAAAAAAATTCAACATTCTAATTAACAGATCTCTTTCTCTTAAAATTTGATTGTCACTTTACAAGCAGATTTCAAACTGTTCTATTAAAACTGAATACAAAATGTTGTTCATTATTTCTGTTGCATGAAATTATTGACAGTATTTTCTTCAGTTTGATAATAAGTATGTATTCTAATAGATGGGGTTTTATTCATGTCATCACTTAAAGGTGAAGTGTTTTTTAGAATTTGTAAGAAGTTAACTGTTAAATGATCCTCGTTCTTCCTCCCAAAATTAAAGCTGTAAGCTTGTGATTATAAAATGTACATTTATTATAACTACCAGTGAAAAATTGAAATGCCAAGTTGGTTCATCAACTAAGTGAACATTTACACAAAAACACATTTTAGATAAGTTATTGTACATGTAGTTATATGGGCTCTAAGAAATGTGCTGATTATATTATAGCATTTGAAGACAAATTTTGAATAAAGTTTTGTAAAGGCCATTCAAGTTTCATTCTTTTTCTTCTTCTTTTTTTTTTTTTTTGGCACACACATTGCACAGAAAAAATTAAGTATGAAGGCAGTAGAGGTAGTAGTATATTGAAAATCTATTCCCAGCAATTGCATATATTTTATAATAAAATAGAATTACACATACAACTCATATCAATTATCTACATAATTATAAATTTTGAAGAGATCTGCAATACTGGTCCCTTCTTATCAGACCTTGCTGACTGCTGTATGTACAAACAGATCATTTGTTAATTCTCTTTTAGGTATATGAACTTCCTATGACTAAGGAATGGTGAATTTCTTTCAGACATGAAGAGCAGATACTTTTCATTCAGGAATGTTAAGACTTTAGGAAGATCTTTCAATCTATATTACAAATGTAGATTAAGAATAAATAAAATTGTTTACAAAACATTTTTTTACAATTTCACTCACACAATTTTGTAATAAAAAAATAAACCAGTCTATAAATGTAAACATTCATGCAAATACATCAACAATTAAAATTTATTCATGTACCCTTATTTGAAATTGGTGTCTTTGGTTAGTGAGGAAACATTGTAAACCAATGTTTGAGATATAACAATATTCTTGCATTATGGCAAAATAACTTCAATTATGAGAATTTACTTTGAATTTTGTGTGTATCAAAATTGAGAGGTACAGAGAGTTTGAAGCATAGTGTCCTGTGTGAAAATTTTCATATATTAATGATTGTAGCTAAACATTTTAAAAGAGAATGTCTCGCTTCCTAGACAAAACATTTTGAATCATTAACTTTTATAAATACAAATTTTTATTTCTATGAAATAAGTTATAGAAATAAAACTTAATTACATGATGCATTCATGAGATTGTGTGAAAAGAGTACTAAGAGCAGTACTAATATCAGTCCTGTGATTGAAGTTATTTCTTTTCCTTAATTTTTTTAAAGATGTGGTGAGAAGAAGAGTATTGGAGATTCTTTATGATGAATAGAGAAAGTGGAAGACGTAGAGCAAACTTTAATATTTAAGATAAATGAAAAAGAAAAATTACTGTTCATATTATATAATTTTTTTGGTTAAATTTTATTCTCTTTAACTATTGACACCAATGTGAGTTACAAAGTCTTTCGTTAAAGGTAGTTTTGAACACACAGGCATGCATTTTCTATTACTTTTTCATTTATAATGATTTTTTTATAAGAGAATTTATGACTAGATTGGAACATTACTTAAGTTAGGATCCAAATCTTAACAGAATGAAAATTTGGAAGATTTGTGTCTGTTACATCTTAACAAATATTAATTACATGTGTTCTTTGAAAGATTTTTAATCTTCTCAAGATTCATAAAAAAAAACAAAAAAACATGATATCATAGATCTAGTTTGCTCATAATTAACTTCAGTTTCATCTCCTCACATGTAACTTCAGTTTTACATGATAATAAATATAGAAAATAAACTTAAATTTGTAAACAAAATAAAATATAATGAGGGTTCTTGAGTGTTAGGTTGACTCATTTACGAGCGCCGTGGCTCCAGTTTTTGAGACAAACTAGTGAGAACTCGTTGATTGTCTATTGTCCTCAAACAACTTACGTATGAGCGTAATTCCATCTCAGTCTTTGGGGAAGGGGGTTCCAACACTGAAATAGCAGAAAAAACATACTTTAATCAGACAAATTTTGAATTTACATTGTTTGAAGTTTTTAATTTTGTATTAAGTTGGATATTTAACCAGTACAACAGATAAGAAGAGAGAGAGACATATTCAGCAAAGTAAAATCTACTTTATATCTGATATTTCTCAAAAGATCTAAACAGATATTGAAATTCAATGATATATTACCTAGATGTCTACTTCGACAGTATCTTATAGTGCGCATTGTTTGTGCAAGCATATGCATTTTTTCAAAGTTCACAAGACTATCCACACATGTTTTATTTCCTTCATGAGTAAATGTCATATCTGAAAGCAAATAAACATTTTTATCCAAAACTTCATGGTTCTTTTAGCTGATCAATAGTGGTTGAAGCAATACCTTTTATAAGGAGAGGCATAAATGGTACCATTGGAGGTTGCAGTTTACCAACACTTATCCTATAGGCACGATGATTACGACTAGGATCAATAAGACTCTCAAATTCTGTGAAAAGTTTACGGAATTTGGATGGTAATTTTTCCCAAGTCATTGATAATCGACTTACTGCAACATTACTGAGACCCATCACAATTGCAAAAAATGCATTCAAGTTTTGATATTCCTTGCAACTGGAAAAGCAATAAAATATTTTATACTCAACATTTTAAACTTTTCTTTCTGCTACACAGGCCTGCAATGGAAAATTGTCTTAAGAATAATATTAGGATAAAGAACCACTCCTAAACAAAAAGGTAATTTTCCCATTGGCATTCCTGATTTCAGAGTTTTTGGAAGTGAAGAATGAATTTTTCTTCCTAATTGAATTGGTATTTCATGGTTTGGGGACCACCGCATCAAAAGTAAGGTGAAATTTGCAAGACACATAATCAATTTTTATTATTTTTTGAATGGCAAGCTCAAAGATAACCTATTTGATCTCAGAATTACATTATTTAAAATGCAAATAAAGTGTAATTGTGATTTAAATGTGAATTATGTATTTGACTTCAGAAAAATCTTTTCTTTCTCTTAGACAATTAAAATCTGCAACTTGAAAATAAAAATTTCCTAAATATTATGAAAATATTGTACAAAGTGACCAACTATTGCCTTGGGGCACAAAGGTTAAATCTGCCACTACATTTGGGTTCTTTGATCAGAATTGATGATATGGTCCCTTGCTTGCTTCCTCTATTGTCCTCAATGTGGTCATATGCAGTTTATAACTGCTTATTAAAAATAAATTATTCTTGATTCATTCATTGATTCATTCATTCATTGATTCATTCATTCATTCATTGATTCATTTATTTATTTATTTATTTACACTGTACTTCATGTGTTCATGAGATTGTGGTCTTCAATGGAATGATAGAGAGTAGCCATCTTCAGAGAGTTTAGCATCTGGAAATGAAAATGTGTTAAAAGAAAGTGTTCCGCGGCGTCGTGGTTGAATTGAATATACAGTGGAAAACCCTCTGGCAGATGCCACGGAACACAACAGATATGTGACGACGGAGGACCAGCTTCCGAGGAAGCAATGTGAGGAAGGTAAATTAAAGAAAAATACCAAAAATTAAGTCTCATAAATTTACTGACCTGAATCTCGTCACAACATGATATGTAATATTATTAAACTAAATAAGCATTGAATTATTAAACTAAACATACAAAAACTAGAGGAGCAATTGAGCAATCAAAGTAGATGAAATGGAAGGGTGAAATATGAATCTAAATATCACTAACTTAATAACCCTTCTAGATGATTACACAATTGGCACACCGATCAATCTATTTACAGACTACTTGGGTATTTTGGTGTTATATAAAACTGCTGCTTACTCAAGTGAACAGACATCTAAGAGTCAACAAGACTTATGATTAGAGTGAAAGCGAATCCTTATACTAATAGTGCCGATTGATCTGTACAACATTACGTATTTCATGAATACATACAAGTTCTATAGGAGCAGTTCTTAGTTCAATCATGACCACCCACACATGTTCAATACTTGGACTATCACCAACCACAGTACGTTAATAACTGAAAGGGTAATACTCAGTTTGAGAGTCCAGCTGGTGTTGTCTTCAGCCTGCAGCTCGAGGTCTTGAAGTGCCTAGATACGCACTCGCAAGGGAATGTACTGACGCACACGCTAAATTGGCGGGCGCGAATTGAAGCACAATGGTGTGCGGCCTATGCGCACACGAATAGAAGTGTACAATGTGAACAAATCTCGGTCGCGTGCGGCAAATTGTGAACGTGCTTCTAGAGATAGTTTCACAATATGATGATGTTCTTCGCTATATAGTAACACGAATAGCAAATTAAATGCACATAGCTAAGTGATCAGACTTAGAAATTGAAAGAACCGATTTGAAATCGGGTGACTGTATGAAATGGACTCGTGGGAGCCGACTGAGACCGCGTCCGACTTTTTGGAGCGAGCGCGGGTGAGAATTGAGAGCGCGCCTGATTCGGTTGGGCGCTTGGTGAAGAATGAGAGAGGGATGCTAGGCTGAAAACAGCTCAGGAAGGTTTTAGAAGTGAAATGTTGGCCGTTTGGTGGCGCTATCTTACGGCCATCTGATGGGGCTCCATGCTAATACTTGCAGATTTTACGAAATGAATGATGCAGGAAATGTGCACATTTGGGTGAAAGGTGTTTCGCAGAACAAAAGCCAGCCAGCGCAGCCTGCATTTCGGGGGTGAGAGGAATGCCAGGCGTAGCCTCGCGGCAAGTGCTGAGAAAACATCTAGCCTCACTTAGGGAAAACTTTATTCCTAGCTGGATGGAATTATGTGTGCCGAAACAGAAAGGTTACTTTATTAGGGAAAAGGTCCCTTTTCAGGAAGTATTCAAGTATATTAAACAGAAATTTCTTGGGGTCTTTCAGCTCCTGCATTGCAAGGGCATATTGGAAAAAACGTTATCAGTGATAAATATCTAGGTTGTTCAATGACCTTTGAGGTAACTTTCTCATTTGAAGTTCTTTCCTAGAAATATAGGACCAATTATAAATAGTTTAAAACCAAAAAGTTTAGTAAAGAACTGTGTTTTTGACATTACAGAGGACAATAAGCTAATTTAGATCCTGGAAGCAAGAAAGGGACAATTCCATTAAATCCAATCAGAGTGTCTGAAGGGAAACCAGAGGAAAACCTGGGTCTAGAAATAACATACGTAATTGCACCAAGGTTGAATACAAATAAAAGAATCATGTTTATGAATAATAAATGAATTTAATCAATCATTATTTTAAAAAACTAATAATGACATGGAATGTATACTAGGAATTTAAATGTTTATGAATTTACATTATTGTACCTAATATTAGCTAGAAAATAGTAAATATTCAATGAGAAACAGAAACACATATTAATTTCTTTTATTAAAATTGATAAGTTCTGTATTATAAAAGATTGGGTGCAGCAGGTTGCTTAAAAAAAAAAAGGATTGAAAGAGTTTCAATTATAATGTAGAGTGTATGTAACAATAGGAAGGTAAAGATTTGCCTTATTTCGGGTGTTATATCAGTTAATCTGAGAGTTTCTTTTAAGCAAGTGTGGCGACACTTATATAATTTTGTCTCTACACACTCCACCATTTCATAAATATTAATATAAGAAAGTGTTAGGAGAGTTAATTTCTAAGCAAAGGAGTACTGAATTATAGGGGGTAAAATTTACATTCTTTTTGAATTTGAAAGTTCTGAAAGTTTTGATATTATGTGCATTGTGACTCCAAACCATAAACAGCAAACCATAAACCTTTGTAAAATATGCAGTGGGAAACTTATAGACTTACACTTAACATTGACTAGAATTTGGTATGCAATTTAGTAAGTAAATAGTGCATATCACTATTTACTTATTTTAGAATTTATATTAACAATTACTGTAACAATTACATTTTAAGTTGTCATTAACATAAAGACCTAAGAAATAAGTTTGCTTTACAATTATTATTTGGGTTTCATTTTTCATTTTCAAAGTCATGCTCTTTGCAACACTAGAGTATTTCTTCTTGAATTAGGTGAAAAGGTCTCATAATAAGGTGAAAAAACTTTCATTTCCATGAACTAATGAGTTGGCACTGTAGAGGACTATGTCAAGTCATAGTAGAGAACCAAAAGACCTAGTTTGAAAGAAAAATTAAAAGGGTGCTATGAAGACGGTAAATAATAAGTTTACACATAAAATGGGTTTTTGTGTAAACATGGGTGGAAGGTTCTGTTTTAAAAGAACTCACTCCAACAAATTGTGAAGAAATTTTTTCTTTTACCACATATTCACATTAGTGATGTGATTATCGCTTACATAATAGAGAAGTAAAGTAATTATATCTTAAATCAGCATACCATAGGATGTACATATCAGGTGAAAATTCTGAAATAATTTTCCATCCATTCAATTTTGCAGACCTGTGTACATTATATATGAGTTGAAATGTTGACTTACTATGCTGCCAGTTTTATGAACTTCCGAAGAATTTGTACTCGCTTACTCAGACTTTGGGTCATACACAATTCAGTTACAACCCAGTACTGGATCTCATTAAAACGCCGTAAGAAGACATCCAGATTGGATGTTATGTGGCCAAAGTTGTGACGTCCAAATGTATGATAGATTAATTCATACTGAAAATAGGGACAAAACACATTCTTATAATGATTGTAAAATTTTCCTAGAATATAAAACATTATTACTTGCCTCATGGACACACCAGAAAAGATCCCAATCAAATAAAGTCATATGATATGCTAATTCTCGTGTGCTAACGAGTTCCAAATCACACTCTAGTCCTTCTGTGGCTGTTTCCTGTTCAGCAAGGCATGTCAAAGCATCCAAGTGGTCTCGAGGTGACACAAATAATCTTCCATTCAGAGATAAACTAGTTGCAAGACCAAGGTCATTATCTCGAAATACAATTCTTTCACCTGAAGATTTTACCTCCACCAAAACAAGATCATCATGACGAATCTTCAGCTTATCAGCTGCACTTAGTTTGATTGTTTCTGCAGTAGTATTTATGGGGAAACGAAGAGTGCAGTAAGTATGATCAGCACAGTAGACACGAAAAATAACTGCAATGAACATAGAATAATTAAATGCAAATTAATCTAATTATTTGCCTCCAGTGTATTGGGGGAAGGGGGTTCATGTAAAGCTTGAATTGCAAAACAATCAATTACATGATCTACATGACTGATTAAGATGGAAGACGAAATGGTTTCTTCAAATATGTGGGTTTCTTTTATGTGTTTTATTTTCTATTTTTTCAGTTACTTTTTAATTTTTAAAACAACCTTTTATATATACTACATTTAATACACATTCTAAAATCATTACCTGTATCATAAATTAATTATTTCTTTCCCAAAATATCCCTAATTTTGCTTTCCTTAAGTTCAGTTCCTAAATATGTCTATCAAATATTCTCATTGATGGAATCAGAGAAGTAATGGTATTTGTGCATACTGAAGCATGCTTGAACGTATGAGTGTGTGTCTGTTTGTAAGTGAAAATGTGTTTCTGTACGTATGTGAATATACACACATGTGGGTCTAATTTAATTTATTAATTTCTTAGATGTATTATCTTTCTCCCTTCTTGTATACTAATTTTCTAACCATTTTCTTCTCTGTGTGTATATTTTATAGATATTTTGGCAAAGATTTTTTTATTTTTTTAATTTCATGTTAACATATTATGTATGTTCTTATTATGTCTATTATGTTTTCCATCTGCCACCAAGCATTGCTCACTCACAGATTAATAAATTATTATTATTTTAATCTGAAGACATGGTTAAAAGAGTTCAATGGCTTTTTGTCAAACTTCCCCTGCCATTGTTGGTAAGTCAATGAAAATTCCCTTTACTATTTAAATTAAAAAATTATTCTCTTATAAACTATTTATGAATTAAGTTATGCTTACTGTCATCTATGGGACGAATCATGGTGCGACCGTCTTTGGAGCCACTGAAGAGACTCACTGGTTGCCCACAAGGAGGAAGCTTCCACATCTGCCCAGCATGCTGGGTTCTTTCATCTTGATAACGTCGGAGTTGTGACATCACATGGTGCATAAGGCTTGCTTCCTCCTGTAGAGAACTCCATTGCATGCAGTCTGCTTCTACCTCTGTTGCAAGCTCCTGTTTCATGAGAAAGTATAAAATTTGTGTGAAATATCACAGCATTCTTCAAACTTGAACAATATATATTAAGCAACTGAAGACATTTAATATTAGCAGAATGGTTTTCTGAATTTTTCCCATAAGTTAATTGTACATAACAAATTCAACTTGCTTCCACATATAGATATATATGAACTGATAGATCAGGTCTCTGATGTCAGATTTTAGGGGGCAACAAAGATTTGGAATTGTAAAAATTAAATTTTTTAGTTCAAAAGAATTTATTTTATAGAATGGAGATATAATAATCCCAAAATCCAACCCAATGTGAGAGGTAGATACAGGAGACAAGTTCAATGAAGAAACCTGGGCGAGGTACGCAGTACCCCTGTTCAATTGTGCGTACGTGCGAACAATGACCCCCACCTCACAACAGTCACAGTTCTTTGTGAAATAGAGTGGAGAAAAGGAAGGGATTGCTCCCTCTACCATCAACAATCTGCACAAAGAATTTCCTGCTCATCACTAAACTCATCTCCTTTACTAGGGAAATGAGATGGGAAAAAACAGCAAATCTGGATAATAGAACTTGGGTAACTTTTAATAAGACTACAATTCTAATACAATATGGCAATACTTCTACTATTGCTCTGAGAGTTGCTAGTAAAACAAGGGTAATAGTTAAGGAATTTGTTTTTAAGAAATACCATTGTTTTATAAATGTAAATAAAGGCAGAGTTAGAATATTCAATTCTCTAAGTATCTATGAGGCACAATTTTCATATAGTCTGAGCTATTGGTATGTGCATCCTGATAATTTGAGCATGATTCCTCATTGTAATTGAGAAGCAACATTTACAAAAGCAGATGAGATGTGGACCAATAACATCAACTGGAATTCGGAATATATTGAGTTTTGAATGTATTAGGAAATATTGGGTCATAACTTTGTAATTAAATGGTATATTAGTTGATGAGTTTATATGTCATTGTATTTATGCTCAGAAGCATTGTTACACACAGGTAGACAAAGTACTTTCTGGGGGTGGTAGATTTTTTGGAATGGCAAAGATTTTGAATTTTTTTTAATTCAAAGGATTTTATACAATTAAAATTCTCTTCATTCACCCATAGTAAATTCTCTTCTTCCAACTCCTATATTCCCTTGGTCGATACAGAATTGCCTATGGACCTTGATTTTTGTCGTATAAGGAAGGGCAGAATGCTATAGGGAAGGCAGAATTTCCCCAGAAGGGCAAGAGATGTCTGTGACTAGGTGGAGTGGGAGATATGTTTAAATGTCTAGGTAACATGTCTCTGATGGCTGTCAACTGTGTGCTATACAAGTGATTCCATCTGTTTCCTTCTTTTCCATTTTCCTCCAATACTTTCGGTACAAAATTCGACCCCCTATATGTCAGATAATCTCATGAGTTCTCGTTTAAGATAAATACTTGTGGAATAGACAATACGCCTAATAATAAAAATTCCACTTACACAATAATAGAAAACAAGAATAAAGAATGAATATTAATAAACTGTAGCAAATACATGTCAAGTAGTATATGTTAAATTAAAGAGCTTATTTATTGGCCAACAAAAATAAAAATGTGTAACTACACAAGAACAAAAGAGGAGGCCATAAATGCCTTGGCAGTACTATAATTGAAGGTAACATGTTGAAGGTAATTCTTTTTTCAAAATAATATGTTTTAGCCAAAAAAAAGCAGCTCGAGGATCATTATAAGTAAAGAGGGAGGGGGATTTAAAATTTTGAGTTTAAAATGGTAGTTTGAGTTCTTAGATATAAGCATTTATGAAAATTAATACTTCTAAAAGCATCTTTGCATAAATAAAGTACATTTATGTACTTAATAGTGTATGCCTTCAATATATATTCCCAAATAAATTTGCTGTATGTGTACCTCTATATTTTCTAGCCAAAATACTGGGCTACATGGGTCCAATTACATTCTTATATGGGTTGTTAAATATGTCCAATCTCAGCTTTTTAGAAAACATTAATTTCAATGTGTTCTAGCTATAACCACAACATTGTTTTCTTTCTTCCCACAAATTCATGATAATATATGTTGTAGCATAATAAAACAATTCGAGAGAATAGGGATAAAGAACAACCACCTTTAACTGTAGAACACACGTGTAATCACCACTGTACAGGGGCACACACTGGCGGCCGGCTCGCAGCCAACATAGTACCAACTTCCTACCAACTTAACACCCCCCTCCAAGTTAAAATTTCAGTAATTGACAGTTTAAACTTGCATCAATTGAAAAAAAGCAAAAGACAAAAAAAATAACAAAACAAAACTAAGTTAACTTTAGCATCTTTCTAAAGGAATTGAATTTGTTCAGAGTTAAAGCCTTGGTGAAGATGTCCTCTACATTTTCTTCTGTACATATATATTCCAATTTAATCTTCTTAATGACTAAGTCCTTCAAGAAGTGCATCTTTATGTCGATGTGACGTGACCTTTTTCCGTTGTCAAAACTCTGTCCCAAACAGATAGCACTTTGATTATCCGTGTAAAGGATAGGAGTAATAGGCTCCTTTTCCATCTCGGAGTGGATAGTTTGCAGATACATCAATTCAGCAGCTGCATAGGCACAAGCAACATATTCTGCATCCATGGATGATAAGGCAACCAAGGATTGTTTCTTAGATGACCACAGGATAGGATTGTGACCATGATAGATGGTACACCCACTTACACTCTTTCTGTCGAAACTATTGCCTGCCCAATCAGCATCAGAGAAACACGTCAGTTTCATCTCAGTAGATCCATAAGTAAATTTTAGGTCTCAAGTTTTCTTGAGGTGTCTTAGTATTCTTTTTCCAGCTACCCACAGTGGATTTGTAGGTTTATTCAGGAATCTACTAAAAAAAGAGGTCGCGAACAAAATGTCCGGTCTGGTCACGATAGCTATGTACATTAGGGAACCAATAAGTTCTCTAAATAGTAAATTGTCATTTGTAGGTTCATTTAAATCAACTTGAAAATCTTTCTCCATTGGAGTGAAGGCTTCTTTACACGTTTCCATTTTGAATTTAACCAAGACCTTGTCTAGAAATTTCTCTTGGGAAAATGTCACTGTATTATTTGTTTTATTAATGTGAGTTCCTAGAAACTAGTTTAGAAATCCAAGACCCTTAGCATTCAATTCCCTTTGCAATTCCTTAATCAGTTTTTCACCTGTTACTAACATGTCGTCCACCCACAAAATAAGTCAAACATTATTACCGATGTATAGGCAGAAATCACTGTATGATCTTCTCATTTTGATGCTTTCCATGAGGTTGTGGAACCTCTCATTCCATTTTCTAGGAGCAGATCTTAACCCATATAGATTCTTCAATAATTTCAACACTTTTCCTGGTTCATTCTTCACTCCGTCTGGGGTTTTGATGTACACATCAGTGTCCATATTTCCATTTAGAAAAGCAGTAGGAATGTCTAATTGGTGAATATTCCATCCATTTGACAAAGCAAATAAAATAAGTAACCTGATTGTGGGTAGTCTTGCAACAGGAGCATAAGGGTTGGAATTCAGTTTTTCTTAATAACGTTTTGCAACGAGCCTTGCTTTCTTTGACTTTGTTTAACTTTGAAAATCCATTTTGTTTCAATAGTCTTGTCCCCGGGAGGAAGGACAGCAGACTTCCAACACTAGTGTTCTTCCAGGGCTGTAATTTCATTCTGAATAGCCTCTTTCCAACCATCACCAATTTTTAGTGCATCATAGTAGTCTACTGGTTCTCCTGCACATAAACAATATGTCTCGTAAACTTCAAAATCATTTAATTTCTTGGGTCTTGTAGCCCTTCGTTTAGGCCACTGAGATTTGTGCTCAATTGTAGCTTCATCAAAGCCATAGAAGTCCTCTTCATCACTTAAATCTTTCTTGTCTTCTTCATCATTACAGTTAGGATTAACAGCAGATGACTCTGAGACATATNTTTCACTTAGTATTCTTTTTCCAGCTACCCACAGTTGATTTGTAGGTTTATTCAAGAATCTACTCAAAAAAAGGTCGCATACAAAATGTCCGGTCTGGTCATGATAGCTATGTACATTAGGGAACCAATAAGTTCTCTAAATGGTAAATTGTCATTTGTAGGTTCATTTACATCGACTTGAAAATCCTTCTCCATGGGAGTGAAGGCTCCTTTACACGTTTCCATTTTGAATCTAACCAAGACCTTGTCTATAAATTTCTCTTGAGAAAATGTCACTGTATTATTTGTTTTATTAATGTGAGTTCCTATAAAATAGTTTAGAAATCCAAGATCCTTAGCATTAAATTCCCTTTGCAATTCCTTAATCAGTTTTTCACATTCATACTGGTCACCTGTTACTAACATGTCGTCCACCCACAAAATAAGCCAAACATTATTACCGATGTATAGGCAGAAATCACCGTACGAACTTCTCATGTTGATGCTTTCCATGAGGTTGTGGAACCTCTCATTCCATTTTCTAGGAGCAGATCTTAACCCATATAGACTCTTCAATAATTTCAACACTTTTCCTGGTTCATTCTTCACTCCGTCTGTGGTTTTGATGTACACATCAGTGTCCATATTTCCATTTAGAAAAGCAGTAGGAATTTCTAATTGGTGAATATTCCATCCATTTGACAAAGCAAATGAAATAAGTAACCTGATTGTGGGTAATCTTGCAACAGGAGCATAAGAGTTGGAATACAGTTTTTCTTGATAACCTTTTGCAACGAGCCTTGCTTTCTTTGAATCATCTTAAGTTTGAAAATCCATTTTGTTTCAATAGCCTTGTCCCCGGGAGGAAGGACAGCAGACTTCCAACACTGGTGTTCTTCCAGGGCTGTAATTTCATTCTGAATAGCCTCTTTCCAACAATCACCAATTTTTAGTGCATCATAGTAGTCTACTGGTTCTCCTGCACATAAACAATACGCCTCGTAAACTTCAAAATCATTTTATTTATTGGGTGTCGTAGCCCTTCGTTTAAGCCGCCGAGATTTGTGCTCAATTGCATCTTCATCAAAGCGATATAAGTCCTCTTCATCACTTAAATCTTTGTCTTCTTCATCATTACAGTTAGGATTTACAGCAGATGACTCTGAGACATATACTTCATTGTTGTTTTTAGTATGCCCTTTTTCATTATTTTCTTCTTCCTCAGGAGGAGCTATAATTATAGGACTTATATTAGAACCATTTTGATCACTGAAATCCACATCTGATTCATTAAAAGTAACATCTCTAGACTGCACGATTTTCTCTGTTCGTGGATCCCACAGCCTGTATCCTCCTCCACAGTAGCCAACGAATCTCATAGGCTTACTGCGAGGATCTAACTTGCTCTCTCTAGACAGAGTGACCACCCAACACTTTGATCCAAATACTCTTAATTAGTCCAAATCCCTTTTTCCATACCAAATGTCTGCAGGCACGCATCCGGAAGGAAGGGCCTCAGTTGGACTTCTGTTCAGCTCATAAGTAGAAGCCAAAAGTGCTTCGTTCCACAGATATTTTGGAAGACCAGTCTCTATTATTTTCACTCTTACCTTATTTAGCAATGTCTGATTCATTCTTTCTGACACAGAATTTTGTTGCAGGGTGTATGTCATGGTATACTGAACCAATATACCTTTGTTCCGGCAATAACTTTTGAAACTTCTTGAAGTAAATTCCCGAGCATTGTCACACCTGACAGCTTTTGTCTTCTATCCAAATTGTGTTTTAACTTTTTTCTTTTTTTGTGGGGCTTTACGGCTCATGTCGACATCAAAGGTCATTGGAGCCCGAAAAACTTGTACAGGTAGGGAAAATGCAGTTACGAACTAGGGAGAGCCAACATGACTCTCCCCGTGTGTGGGACTCGTCGAATGATTCAACCCTACCCACTGAAAACCCTCCTGATCTACAACACACCAAAACATATCTCACAAAATACACCAAAACAAAAATGGAGGGGGGGCAAAGAATAAGGGGTGACAAAAAAATGAAAAATGAGGAAAATGAAAGATACCCTAGCCTTGATAGGGTCGGAATCGAGAAGAACAAAAGATGACCAAGGGAGGTCAGAAAAGAGAAAGGAAGGAGCCTCGCACAAGTAAAGTGGAAGTAATGCCAAACTCAGCTTGGGGCCCCGTGTTCGCCAAACACGTACTTACTCGATGTTAGTCCCCTAGGGGGGTGTTTTAACTAACTGTATAAAGTCTATTATGTTTTGAGGCGCTTCATCCTTTGTTTTACGCAATTTAATTATAGTGAAGTGAGAATAATGGTCAATCAAGGTCTGGAAGTATCTCTCACCTTTGTAACTTGAGGGAGATATGGGGCCACAAATGTCTGAACATATCAAATCACCAATATCTTTTGTAGATTCTTCATGTGACAAAAACTTTAGTCTTTTCATTTTTGCTTCCACACAAACGCTGCACTTGTTGCCGTCAACTGGTAGACCCAAGCTCATCCATCCTTTCCTTCCCAAGTGGGCAAGTCTTCTATGCCATAGATCTTTACTTTGATTCAAATTACACTCTTCATGGGCTCTTTCAAGAGATACCATGAACAAATTTCCCTTAGGCATACACTCAATTACATAATTGTCTTTTGAGTCTATTTTTGCACAGCCTGCACTAAAAGAAACAGTGTTTCCATGTGAATGTAACTTAGAAACTGAAAGTAAATTGTGTGAGATGTTTTCAACGATCAATGCCTCAAACCCAACTGGTGAATCCCTATATTTTAATTTCAACATAACTCTGGACTTGCTCATCAAATGCTCTCCATTTGCAACCCTTATTAATATCTCAGGGTGTACGTTCCTGATTTGAGTCATATATACTCTTAAATCTTCCCGCACCATACGTTCCGTCGCTCCCGAATCCACAACGAAATTAATAAAATCGGGTTGACTGGTAGGCACAGTACATTCCGAAGAAAAAGTAATAAACGTTATTTCTTTCTCTGTTTCCTCCGAGTCCACAGAATTCACCACTTGTTTATAACCTGTTCGACGCTGGTTTCCCCTGTTGAAACCACCTCTCTATTTCACATGAGGACATTTAGATTTAATGTGTCCATATTTATTGCACCCGTAGCACTTCACGTTTTTATAGCTGCCAGCGTTGAACGAGCAGTCATCACAAACGTCAATATTGTTTTCACTGTCCTTTAATTCTAATTCGAAATCTAACAGTTTTGATTTAACGAACTATAAATTTAATTCACTGCTGGTTGTTTCCAGCGCTGTAATAATGTTTTCATATTTGTCTGGCAAAGTTAGTAAGAGATGGCATATTTTATCACTGTCGTCGAGCTTCGACCCGGTGTCTTCTAAGTCCCTTATTAAGGAATCGAAAATTGCAAAGTGTTCCTCAAGCTCACCGCCATTTTTGCGTTTTAATGCCATCAACTTTCTTCTGATGAAAAGTTTTGTCATCGTGCTTTTGCGTTCAAAAACATTCCTTAGTTTCAGCATCATATCGTATGCAGTTTCTGCATTTCGTATATATTCGATATGTTTATCGGTGATGCATTGCACTATGAGTGATTTGGCTTTGGCGTCCTTAGACAGATAGTCCTGTTTTTCTTTGTTGTTTTTTATATCCTCTCCATTCTTCCTTTTCGCGTGTAAAGTCCTTCACGCCCTTTTCGTCTAAAAGGCATTCCACTCTGAATTTCCAATTGGCGAAATTGTTGGCTGACAATTGCGGGAACGAGGTTATTGTAGACGACGATGCCATGACTATTCGCTGACCGACGCGGCACTTTTCCCTTACAGTACTGGGCCCATAACCTAATAAAACAATTCGGGAGAATAGGGATAAAGAACTACCACTGTTAACTGTAGAACACACGTCTAATCTCCACTGTACAGAGTCACACACTGGCGGCAGGCTCGCAGCCAACATAGTACTAACTTCCTACCAACTTAACATAGCACAAGAAATTAAATAAGATTCGTTCATTTGAAAGGAAACAAATTATCTGAAGATATGCTTCTTGCAGTTGATGAGTATTGAAAAGAGAGTACAGTGAAGAATAAATAATGAATCTACTAACGAAGGAGCAATATAAAGTTACGTACATATTTCTTCCATGTACCCTAGATGTGGAGAAGATATGTAATAACTTTCGGTCAGGTGAAAATGGTGACGAGCTGGGAATTGAACCTGGGACTCCTTGTTTGATCGCAGGGGTGTTAACCACTACACCTCCCATTCGCCTTCCATAACTGTACACCGTTTCCACCCAGACTTAAACCCTGGAAGACCTGAGATACATCCCCATACAGGGGATAAGTGAGTTAAAGTTTGTCGTGTACATATTTCTTCCGTGTACCCGACACATGGAGAAGATATGTGATAACTTTCGATCAGGTGAAAATGGCGATAAGCCAGGAATCGAACCTGGGACTCCTGCTTTGATCGCAGGGGTGTTAACCACTACACCACCCATTCACTTTCCACTATATATAGTTATGTTTAAAATCAAATGTAATAAACTCATTTCTCTAAACAATTTGGAAATAGTGTCAAAATATGTAACTAAACATAAGATTTGTCTCCTGCCTGCAAGTAATAAAAACCTGGATAGCATTAAAAAGTCTAAAAGTCTCATTAGACCAGTATAAATTAGTTTGGAAGGACCATCAACTCAACACTGAATTTTCCAATTTTTTAATTATTTCTCTTTTGTGTTGTTCTTTGCACATTTCCCTCAACTTTTATTGCACAAATATTTTTGTCAGAGTATAACTTGACTCTGACAAATGTAATTTTTTTCACCCTGGTAAGATGATGCAAATTTTTGTTTCGTTACTGTCTACGAGACCATGTACATGTTTAAGTTCTTCTTTTGACCTACTACAAAAAAATTAACAAAAGAGATTTTTACAGAATAAAAACATGTTGATTGAGTTAAACAAAAATAATTAAATAACTACTAAATTTAAAAAATATTATTCTTAAAATAAAAATTGAGAATAAATTTTGTCTTTTGGAAAGGAAAAGGTATTTTTTTGTGATTTAACACAAGGTAAAAAAGGGTTTTCCACTAACTACATGTGTTTTCCTCCTTATATTAAATATTTTTGAGTTAAGGTTATTAGTATAAAGTAAAGAATCATAGATAGAATGTATTTATATACATATGTTATACACAAAATCCAAATCTTCCAATAGACAAAGAAAAAATGAAGACAAAATATCATAGTTTTGGTAGATGTGTTTTTGTCAGAACTAGTATTGTGCATTTCCAAAATGATGTTGTGCTTTTGCCAAAACAAGTTCTAGTTGACTTCAGACAGAACAACTTATATTGGTCATTATGTCGTTGGAAAAATGTTTTGTTAAATTCAAGGTAGTGCAATTTCTAGATTATTTATTGTTGTAAAAATGATTTTTTTCACATAAGACATGTCCTGAGACAATATTAATAACACACAATAATCAGAGGCAGATTTAGACATAGGCAGTATAGGCAATTGCCTAGGGGCACGAAATTTTAGGTGTGCCAAATAAAATAACAAACAATTTATAACATTTGAAAAAAATGTTTGTTTTCTAAAATAAAGTTGCTTTTTATTATGTTCTCTAAAAAATTATTTTCAAGAATTTAGTTGGATCAGCAATGAATCCCCATGAATTTAAAAGTTAGAAGTGTTTTTAGGTAGGTTTATTTTAGGTATTTAGTTATATTGTTTATACTACTTTGTCCCTTATAATAATAAATAAGAATAAGAAATAAACAAGATTATAAATTACTGTCTTTATATATTTAATAATAATATATGAATAATTAAAATATACGCACATAAAATATGCTCTCAAAGGGCACTACATTTGCTACTGCCTAAGGGCATCAAACTTTTAAATCTGTCTGTGACAATAATATAATAGAATTATGAGACCACAGAGACCTGCTGCGTTATTTCAATTGAATGACATGCAAAATATAAATAATTTTCTTATAGTTTAAGATATTTCTCTTTATTTATTGTTTTGCCATTCCCTTTACTTCAGAACAAGCAGCTTTTCCCAGCTTCACTTGGGTCATGAGTTGTTATATATAAAGGAAAATAAATAAATATTATTAAATAAAACAAATGTCCCCTCCGTGGCTACAGTGTGAGCATGATCACCCATCACCAAGTCATCCCGGGTTCAATTCCCAGGTGGGGCAAGATAAAATTTGTAGAATGTCTCAGTTTAAATAGCTGTGACACATGAAAAGTTCACCCTTAGCGGCTAACAACAGCCTTCTGCGACTAACAACTGCAGTTGTAATACTCGGATACAGCAATTTGGATCCTATCTAGATGATGTTCCTCTGATCTCGGTTAAATTCACAATGTGTCTAGTGAGTAAACTCACACAAAAACTGAGACTTACTGGCACTCATCATTAGTGGTCCTTAGCTGGCCAAAATGAGATACATACATTGTATTAGGTATTCATTGGATCCGATGTTGCCATTTCCCCAATTGCTACTTAGCATGTCAGGTTCCTCTGGTGACTGATAAGTCCACCTCTGGATTTACATATTCTCTGGCACGCTCTGCATTGATGTTGGTTGTTTGGAGGTGTGTCCAGTGGCTGAGGTGTTGAATTTTGTCCCGACAATGTTGCTAGTTGTTGTGATGTTGTTCAGTTATGGTTTGTTTGTGATAGATTGGTTGCTTGTTGCATGATATTGGTGGGTTGTCTAGGTGCAGCTTGATGTGTGTCTTTGTGTTTGGTTCTCATATGGCTCACCCACCCTGCATTTGATTTGCATGTTGTCACATATTGCACATTTGTTTGTTGGTGGTTGGCTTCTTGGAGTTGGGGTTTCAGGGTGTCTTTGAATAATATGTAAGAGAACGTATCTTCTGCCTTGTCTGCCTTCTCTCTGGAACTCGCATAGTGGACATTTCCAAGTGTATGTTTCCTCTATATCATGGCATATTATCCTATCTGTCTCTTTCTTTTTCATGGTTGTTTCCTGGAAATTTCTAACCTTATTTACGGTGTTGAGAAACATACATACATACATTCGTTCAATCATTCATTTAATCAATCATTCATTCACTCATTCATTGTAGAGGACTGCCAAGGTCTGTCAGATAGGCAGTATCGAGTCCGGAAGGCAAGGTCCACTGTAGATGCGATAGACACCATAGTTAACACCGCCCAAAATGCCATCAGACACAGACGGTGGAAGTAAGAAATATTGCGTTTTGGTCACCTTGGACGTAAAAATGCATTCAACTCTGCCAGGTGGATTTGCATTCTCCAAGCTCTGCATGCATTGGACGTCCCTGGGTATATCACGAAGATAATCGCAAATTATTTTGATGAGCGACAATTAGTGTTTACTACGGATGAGGGCCCCAAGACGTATAAAATCACGGGAGGTGTTCCACAAGGGTCAGCCCTAGGACCAACCCTTTGGAACATAATGTACGATGCAGTGCTGAGGCTTCCATTTCCAGACGTAGCGATGACTGTGGGATATGCGAATGACGTCGCCATTGTTGTTACTGGCAAATATCTGTCAGAGGTGATTCAGATTTAAAACGACGCTATAGCTGTAATTTGCCGGTTGCTTTCCTCCGTGGGTCTACAGTTAGCGGAGAGTAAAACTGAAGCTATCCTCATTACAAGCCGAAAAAAGAGGGAAACCATCAACCTGTTAGTCGGTAACAGTAGGATTGCATCCCAAACGTCCCTCAGATACTAGGAGTCCAGATAGATGCTAGGCTGTGTTTTGATGACCACCTTCGTTTGGTTAGTGAGAAATCGTCAAGAATGACAGCCGCATTGTCGCGAATAATGCCCAACATGAGAGGCCCTAGACAAGGTAGAAGGAAGCTCTTGATGAGCGTCATCACGTCTATCCTGCTGTGTGCGGCCCCGATTTGGTCTCAAACCATGGCGATCAAGGCCTATTGCCGGTACATAACCACTGTGCATAGACGAGGTGCTCTTCGTGTGGCCTGCGCTTTTCGCATGGTCTCATATGATGCTGTATGTGTAGTGGCTAGTCTGCCACCGTTCGACCTGGTGGCAGAGGAACGTACCAGGATCTATCGACGAGCGCATGCAACTCCTGATGTTAACCTGAAGATAGTTAACGAGGAGGAGGAACAGGAGACCACGGAGAGATGGCAGTGCCGATGGGATGCGTCGACCTCAGGAAGATGGACCCACCAAACATACGAATGTGGACCGAGAGATAACATCGGGAAGAATATTTCTACGTCACACAGCTGTTAACAGGCCACGACTGCTTCTGATCATACCAGGAGCGCTTTAAGCTAGATGAGGATGCATTATGCCCTTCTTGCACTCCTGTCGGTGAGGACCCAGAGCAAGTGTTTTCCTTCTGCTCTCGTTTTGATAACGAAAGGCAAGAAATACGGAGAATTCTACAGCAACAAATAAGACCAGAGGGCATAGTACATCTAATGCTTCTCTCTAAGGACAACTGGTATGCAGTGGACAACTATGCGGCCAATGTTCTGAAGAAGCTCCGATATGAGGAAAGGATTCGACATGGCATAGAATAGTTTAATTACCTAGCCCATTTGCCCCTCGCGAAGTAGTGCTTGACGGCGGTTCCGTGGGGTGGCATGAAGAGAAATGGGAGGTGGTTTTTAGTGGGTAAAAATCCCACACAATGTGGAACCCGTGCTCCACAGTGTCTTTTGAAGATTTTCCTCTACCCAAAAAAAACAACATACCTACATAAAACATACATACATACCTACATAAAACAAATACTTATTTTACTAAAATATATGGTTATAACATTGATTATAACTAGTAATTATTCTTATATTGCAACCACAATTTTACATTTAACATTAGAAAATGAATCACACAATGTTTTGTTACATATTTTGTTGTTTTGTAAAAGAAACCGCTTTTATAAAAACCTGTGAATTTCCATTCGCAAATGCTGAGTCAAAATTAAAAATAGCAAAAAGTAACTCTGAGGCGTTTTCACACAATTTACCAGTACAGAGGGTTGTTCTTGTGAGACACACCAAGACATAACATTTGTTACCTTAAGTTACAACCAGAGTAGTTCTCTTTAACATCTTATGAAAATTTTGTGAAAAAATTTATCAGACTTTCCACCTAGTCTTGTTCACACTAATTTAATAAGGTGAAACCCATGTCAATTTTCTAAAGGATTCCTCCACGAACTGTACCGCTGAGTTGAATATATTTCTAGTTTATATTGGCGTCGTTTTCCTTGTATGTCTGTAGTTCAATATCTGTTCACTATTCGTTTTCTGTCTCTGCAACGCATGTCTGGCTTGCTTTATCTTTCTCTACATTTCTTTTTCAAAGTTCTAATCCACCAGTGTACCGGCTTCCGCAACTCTCGACGTGGCCGTAGGCACGTGGCTCACATCTGCACCAAACTAATGTGCCTTGCATCAACCTTTTCCTCTAACGTATGTGCTTCTAGCATTTTGCGCTTCACGTGCTCACGCAGTGCATGTTTATTCTCTTCGGTTTGTGTCAATCAATATTTCGAAAGATTATTTCACAGTTGTGCTCCTTCTCCAATGTACAATCTGATATTTCTATGGCTATTGCTTCATGATCGCTTACCAAGTTCCCTTGTTGCACGTTCCATCGAACAACCTCAGGAAGTTTCATCGAACCGTCTATTAACCAGCATGACACCTATAATTGACTGTCCTCACACTCTTAGAAACGACGTCGCTCCAAATTCATTTATCATTACTAACTTATGTTTCATAAGGAATCCCTAAAAAATGGTCCGCGTGCAAGTATCTCTCAAAAATCGGACATTAGCATCCATGCATAACAGGATATCATGCGTCTCATTTTCATCGAGAATTGTACACTGACACTAACAATTTATTATTGTTACATATACTGATCCTAGACGATAAAAGAGAACCAGTGTGGGGTCGTATATTTTTCTTGTATGAGCATATCTCCTATCCCACGCACTACCATAGCACTCCATGGGTCTGGTGTTGCCATGTGTGGATCCGATATGTCACGGTGGTGTAGAACCCCCGGAGATAATACATTTCTTGGTAACGTGCAATGTGCATATCGTTTTGTCGCATGTATTCACCCATTTCCATGGAAGGGATTTTGGAACGACGGAGATTCTGTTGCAACAACCTAATCATGATTTATTTTTAACATCAACGATTGCTGTGCCATTCTACGCTTCGGACAATCCCAACTTATGACACTGTGAGCATGATCACGATTCCTACGAATGTCCTAAAGTAGACCTCAGCATGAAGGTTGAAACGCCTGCTCCTCTACACTTGACGCGGCAGCAACCCGGAAGCCAAGAGATTTTAATTTATTCCTTTCTTCTTTGTCAGGTAAAATTACAAGTAAGTCTCCCCCTGCGTTTCGCGTTTTGTATCTTGATCTATATTCATTGTGCTTTTAATGTTTTTTACCTCATTATGCAGCTTTCCCTTAGTTGTGTCTCATCCTTTTATTAACACTACTTCCTGCGACGTCTTCCTACGTGTCACGTGATGTAACACTCCTGTATTGGTCTTATTCTGTCCCACTGAACTATGTAGACCCTCGCGTATCGCCTGCTGCAATCATCCTATCTCTGCTCCCCGCCGACCCCGCTTCAGCATGTGTTGCACACTGCTGCTGTACATCATTTAGTGTTTGATTCATCTACTTATGTTCGCGACAGTACTTCTGCACTTGCTCCAAGACTTCTAGCAACTTTTCATCTACCACTCGTCCTGTAATTGCTTGTGTTTCACGTCCTTGTCATCCAACTTCCTCCAATATCCCTTTCCACAGTCATTACATTTTGTAACGCTCCTGCCAACTGATCCGCCGCAACAGCTTCCGACCTCACTCCATGAACTATCTCCTTTAGCTTCGATATAGTCTGTTGTAAAGTCTGTCCAGTTGCAGTTCAGCATTTAACACACATAGCCGGACTGTCGCCTCCATCTTATCCTCTCCATCCGTAATTATACTCTGACTACTATTAATCCGTCTAATCTTTTCATTCTTGAACACTTCTTGCATATACTCACCGTGATTTTGAAGCGCTTCTTGTGATGGCAAAATAACACGACAAATTTTGTTTTGTTTCATGTATACTGTCTATTCCGCACCTGACAAAACCTTTCCTTCATTATACCCCCAACTTTCCTAGCCTTGTCCCCTTTCTTTTTTACCAATACCATTTCCTGGCATTCTTCTCTCTTCTTTGCATATCCTATAAAGTGGGAATATGTCTGTTTCGTTTCTCTTATGTCAAGTCTGTCAACCACCCGGTTATTCCCAATTTTCGCCGTTTCTTGCATTCGACCAAGAAGCAATAAAATTTGATTCGTCATATTGTCCATGGATTCGTCTATCCTCTTGTCTAATCTTTCCCTCAAAATATCCACCTCCCCTAAAACATTATAAATTCTTATGTCCACACCATTCCTATCTGTCTCTATTCCTATTTATCCCTGTTTTCCATTCCACTATGGACGTATGTAAGTTCCGCGTTGCTTCCATTATTTTCTATTCCAATCTATCCATAATTTGTTCTTACAAATTATCTGCATTTAATTTTTCTGCTACTCCCTGTACGAGACTCTCAACACTCTCCTTGATTTTACACAAAGCTTTAAACATATGGGATCCACTCCATCCCTAATTGTGATTGTAAATTTGCAGAATTCTTTCTAAATTTTTCACCATTAAAGATTTCTAATAATATATCATGTCGCTTTACTACTCTTTTCATGTCATCATCTAGTAAATTATTAATATGCAAGGATTCGCTGCGACCATGTAATCCCGTGTTCTTCGAGTTATCGTCAAGTCTCCCCTTCCCGAACCAATATCGCTAACATGACCCGGGAGAGTTATTGTTCTCCACTTGGGTACATTCTGTTAAATTATATTCACGTCCTCTCTGTTATTAACAATTCCTGTTGGAGGTGCACACGGACTCTTCCCATGGCTAAGTTCGACTGCTTCCCTCTCAAAACAATTACTCTATCAATCCTTTTTGATTTGTTATTTTATTGCCCATTATTAACATAATGTAACACTTCTGTTATAAAATGTATTTCCTCGGTGTCCAATATTATTTGTATGCACATACACATTCACATCCCGTTTACACCATTCAGATATCTGTTTTGGTTCTAATGTTATGACACAAAAGATGTCTGTCTTTTAAGTTACCATGGGTTTTTTGTATATACACGTATTGCCTCAAAAATAAATAAGCCTCTGGATCTTTTAGCTCTCTAAAAGCAGCAAGCAGTTAAATTAATCTACTGAAAAAACTCTTTATTTAATTACAATTCCGAAACTGCTTCAATGATACCATCATCAGCAGCCGAATTTGGTCCTTATAGATTACTTACGGGAACTCACACTTCACAATCTTCACATCATATCTTTTGTCCCCAAAGAACCAAACACTTTCGAACTTCTTATACAGGATCCAGTCATCGATTAGTTTCTAATTGTCACCACAAATATAACAAAATCTTCTCTTAAATACCTTTTCGAGCAAATACCTTTACCAAGAAAAGAAATATAAGGAAGTATTTTCTTTCCCTTAAACTTAGTGTTGTGTTTTTCAGAATATTATCCAGAAATGGAATATATCAGATCAGTATAATTCATTTTATAAAAAAGAAAAGTTGAATGCACAAACAAAAAACATTTTTGAAACACCGAGACATCATACTATTATTTAACGTGAAACTATCCTTTAGATTAACTGGTTTATTTTATTAATGTTATGTCACGCATGTTATTATTATAATTAAATTATCTTTGAGAGTATAAGTATTCTAATTAATAATGCAGTTTTTCTGCTTACCTCGATAAACTCCCTACACGATGAATCATCAAATACTGGGTGACGTATAGCAACAGCCCATCTGTGTACAAATTGAACGACTCTTCTCTTGCATGCCAATACAAAATCTCGATCTTGAGTTGGAGAGTCAAGCCGGTAAGTACAACGAGGGTTAAAGAAATATCATTCATAGTGCAAATTATTATATCGAAAAGTGACGATACATGAGACCATAGAATATTAAAAGTTTGAAATAATGTGTTTTGACCCATAAACTATAAGATAGTAACTTGGAAGAATATTGTAACTCAAAATGAAATATATCTCTGTCTGCAGAATACTCTGTTCATTTTACTGTCCAAAGAGTAAAAATAATTTATAATTTTTTTTCCTTCAAGAATCATTGCAATAATGTAGTAAAGGATATTGTTTTGATAGCTCGCTCACTAGCTGCTTGGGTGGCATAAACACAATATGTGTAAGAAGAAAATCTTCTAGAAAATGATCGCAGGCCGATGGTGTCACGTCTCGACCTCCTACTGTTCCACCAGATCCCCGGCCATCAAGTCGTGTTTCTAAAAGATGCTCCAACATCTTTTGTGGAGTACCAGCCATTACTGTGTACCTGTATAATATAGAAATAAAGAATATTACTTATAATATTGTGTATGGAGGACATTTCAAAATTCACTGGAATATGTTCAACATAGAGTAGAATTACCATTAATTGATTACGTACTTGAAATGAGAATAAGCATGAGTACGAGATGGAGAAATTTTCTCAAGAACTAAAACATCTTTCCCATGTTCCTTGAGTCGTACAGTGTTAGCTTCCACATCTCGCAGAATTCGATTAAAAGCATCTTTATCAACTCGCAAGAAATGACAGTTATCTTCTCTCAGGACAATTGTTGCAGCTCTGTGTGAATGCAATATAAAAATAAATGAATAAATAAATGTTTATCAAAATGACCGTTAAAAACTGATCACAAGGAAGACAATTTCTTTACGGTTGATGATATTTGCACAAGTTGTGAAAATAGAGAACCCACTAAATGGGCTTACTATTTCCACAACTTGTGCGATTAGCGAGCCTGACGTGGCTTCACTATTTCCACAACTTGTGCCAATTGTGAGTGGACAGTGGCGCTGTTTGGGTGCGATGATATGTACGAGTTGTGGCAGCTAGGAAGACTGTCATGTGTTATAGGATAAAAGAGAGGATATAAAATGGTATTATTTGCGACTAGAATATTTTCAGTTTTCTTTTCTTTTAATGTAATACATTGATTCTAAATATTCAAATGTGTACACCGTATTTCTCTCGTAACTGTAATCCCACTTGAGATATTATGTCGTTCCATACTGGTTTATTAAGTTTTATAACCTTAGTTTATTTCAATCACGTTGAAATTCGTGGTAGAATTCACTCCTGCATATTGTAGGGTTTAATTTTAGTTTCTTTGTACGCTAAATAACATAACGCTTAATCTTGCACGATACTGCTCCCTACTGCTTTAAACATTTTCGGACTTTATCATAGAGAAGTTTCCCTGTTTCCTGTTCTAACTTGACTGGATTGCCAACTGCCTCGTAATGAATCGTGTTGGCCACAACTCATGCAACCAACCGCGGTTAGACCGTGCCACTGTCCCGTTCACTAGCTGACACGGTATATCGTTGTCACAATTCGTACAAATAATTGTGTCCAGATCACGTCACTGTGCGCTCACAATCGGCACAAGTTGTGGAAATAGTAAGCCCATGTCAGGCTCGCTAATCGTACAAGTTGCGTAGTCTACTACAGATTCGTAAGAAAAATAGGAGTTAATACAAAAAGTTTCGGTGACGTGTTTGAACTCGCGGGCGATTCGTACTGCATCAGGCACCGCAACGCTACAGCATGAGCCACGAGGGTGATTTGACGGTACAGAAGTTTTGTAAGCATATGAATGACAATCTGAATTAGGAAAATGATATTTAACATATTATTGTAAATTCAAATGAAACTCTCTATATGGGATTGAAATCTGCCACGAATTCCATAATGATTGAATTAAAATTAAATTCGAAAATTTGATAAACAAACCCGCATGGAGTGACATAAAAACTCAAGTAGAATTTTAACTTACTGAGCACTTCGCAGTGTAAACGTAATATTTGAATCCATCTATTGAAAACGTCTTACTTTAACAGAAAATAAGGCTCAAGAGATCCTCATTTTTATCCCGAAATACATATCAACCTATTCACACACCTAGTGGAAATAGTAAGGCCGCGGCGGGTTCCGTATTTTCACAAGTTGTGCTTATATCCACTTCGTTTCTTTACTCTGTAGATGCAAGCAAGTTAGCATCCCATTAATTTGATCACTGTACAGGAAGAAAACTAAGAGAAATACCGGGGATGGAGTGAGGTTACAGAGATAATGTACATAACAGTGCCAAGGGGAAAAATATTAAAAGAAATTATTATCATGTAATAAAATTGTGTTTTGTATTTTAATCGATAGTTATTGACAATTAATACATGTAACATTGATTTGTCAGCTGATTAACATTTGAGTTCAAAAAAAACTATGAATGCCTTATAAGAGTTCTAGGTCTTTAACATACTTATTTTGAGTTTCCTTCATAAAAAATTATTTCATTGGAAAATTTTGGGTAATGCCATTGCTAAAATATTTGTAGAATGGCATGTCAGCGTTTACAATGAGATAATTGGCCTGATACCAAGGGTATGGGAATGAATTTTATAGTTATGATTTACTTTTCAAGTTAAGAATTCTTACCTTGGAGCATCATTGATAAGGGCTAACTTGCCAAAGTCATCGCCTTCCAGCAGTGTTGTAACAACACCTTTCCCATGAATCACTACCTCTACTGATCCATGGAGGATAATATACCAAGAACGTCCTTCATCACCTTGATTGAATACTGCAACACCAAACATGAACAATTTTACTTCAATGTTAATTTGAGATAAAACATTTATTCAGTTGCTGTATTCAAAACATTTTTCTAAATCATTTCATAAGTTTGTAATAATTAATAACTCATTTTTCTAATCATAGGAAAGAATACTCCAATCCTATGAAATGCGTAAGATCGAGAGATGTTAAATTAGAATCAATTAACACATACATCATGATATTTTCTAATATTATCTTGTAATTATTGTATTTTGCATTTTACTTAATTATCATGTATCACACACGCAGTATATTATCTAATGTTTGTGTTTGGCCATCAGCCAACATCTTAATTTGTTTTTTTTCTTCTGGATTTTCCTCAATTGCTTTAGGTTAATACCAGAATGATCCCTAGTTTGATACCTCAGAGCAGAGAAATTATATAGTCCTCCTCTTTTCGTAATGTAATTTATGAATATGTCCATGAATGCAAATATTTGTGTATGTATTGTTATTTATATATGTATGATCATTATGTATATATTTACAGTGATAAGGCAGAAGAGCAGGCCTGATGGCTTGATCCTAACCACAAAATAAATTAGTTATTATTAATCTGACAAACAACATATGCCAGAATACATTGTTAACATATACATTGATTAGTACTAATTTGATGCATTAACAGCTCTATTCCCGAACTTGACATTTTCGAGTTATTCTGTAGTCTACTCACTTAATAAAGCTCACAGACAACCAATGACAATATAATTTTACGTAGCATATTATTAGGTGCTAATTTATTCTAAAAAGTATGTATTCCCGAATTTGACGATCTTAATTTCTTAGTGTTTGTGTAAAAAGTATGTATTCCGGAATTTGCTCTCTTGATAAAATTTAGTGTTTTACTAAAAAATATTCGAACTGTCAAAAAGGATAATGCCAGCAAACAACCCTACATTTAGCTTTTCGTGAAAAGTAACTATGTCAATATATGATGTAACTATGTGCTGCACTCCCGAATTTACCACTCTTATGTTTATTGAGAAAACAAATTCCGAATGTAAATAAAAAATGAAATCTTCAATAAACGATAATGCGAGCAATTAACCCTAAATTTTACTTGAAATGTAACTATTCCAATATCTAGCGATACATTACTGTAGTTAACAGTTTATGTATTTCTGAATTTTACGCTCTGATGATTTTTCAGAAAAAAAAATTAAAAATTCTTACTGTCAAAAAGGACAACTCCAAATTTCTCTTTTCGTGAAATGTAACTATTCCAATTTATAGTGCACCATTGATGCTAACTAAAAGCTGTTTTCTCCAATTTTCCACTTTCATGGTTCTTGAGAAAATTTAAGTTTTTTATTTAAAACATTAACCCAGTCATTTGACGATAATGCGAGCAAACAACTCTAAATTATTTTATGAGTATGCCAATTTATAGTGCAATATTGATTCTAATTAATTGCTGTACTTGCGAGCTACTCTTATGGTTTTCAAGAACATCAGTTTTTCATGAAAAAATATTCGTACTGACAAAAACGAAAAAATAATGCTAGCAAACAGTACCTAAATTTTTCTTTTCGTAAAATGTAACTATGCTAATTTATAGCGCAACATTTTTGTTAATCAAGTGCTTTATTTGTAAATTTACCACTCTTATAGTTCTTGAGAAAATTTAGTTTTTAAAAAAAGTGACGTTGATGAAGTGAAAAGATGAAGAGTGACGGTTGGGCAGAGGGAGACCGTTGGAATTGAGTTGATGGAGAAAGATGTATGCTGTAACTTGTGTAATTGTTCTTCAATGATATCTTTGTTTAGTTTATCAGTGTCTTTAATTCAATTATTGTGCCATCGATTACCATTATTTTCACACAAACGCTTATAATTATTTTCAAAAATTTGTGCAAGCAATGAACCCTTATTTATTCCTTTGTAATACATTTGAATACGAAGAATTCATAATAGGTAGCCTAAATATAATAATAATAATAATAATAATAATAATAATAATAAGTACTGATTGATAACATCCATAGATGTGAAATGAGCTAAGCGTCTTCTTAAGATAATTTTCTGTGGAAACATAGACCTTCACGGCGGAGTCAATGTAAACTTGTTTGTCCGGGACAAACCGTGTCTACCAACGTTTAGGCTATTATGCTGTAGCTTTCTTCAGGGCATTGTAACAGACAAAGACCTCGTTGCAGAGAACGACTGCGACTTAGGGATTTCTTACATTGCGAACGAAATTTTTTATTCAATGTAAAAAGGTACATTTACATTTCACAAAAAGAAAAATTTAGGATTGTTTGCTGGCATCATTATTCGACAGTGGAAAATTAGTTTCTTTCATGAAATAGGTGCCCTTTAGGAAGTTTTATCCAGTCACATTGTTAAAACTGTTGCAAGAAGCCAGTATTCCTCGGAGTCTGCGCGGACCCTGCGATACCACTTACTTATGCCAAAAATATGATACCAGTTAAAGAGTTGTAGAAGAGACACGTACCGAAGTTTTATTTGGCATTGTCCAATGACTACATTACATATGTTTTTGTACTACTCAAAATGCCTTTTTTCGTGCAATGCACACAGTAGAGTATGATTAAGATGGTATGGAATTCTTTTCTGGTCAAGGATTGAGATTCTGACTAATAAATGAATTGAACAGAATGACGTTCTCATTGATGTGAAGCTTAGTAGCTTCAGTCTCACGTATTTTTAGTAAACCCACATAGAATGGCGTTTATTGCGTTTAGTGATCTGGTTCAGTCACAAAATCCTCTTTGGTCACATTCTCTAAGTTATCTGTATTAGTTCATTATTTCGATGCCCTTCACAAAGAGTAAATTACAAGGAGTCACTTACATACGGTGCCAGCACGGGGATGAGATTCGAACACAACAGCGGAAGACAGTTCACGCTTCACTGAATTGCTAAGGTGCGCGAGTGCCTTTATGTGCACCAGTTCTTCGTAAATGGTTTCTAGTTCTTCCGCCGTGCGGTCGGGACCCCTGAAAAGCATTACAATATAAATGTAACAAAATGAAATCATCAAAAAGTATACGTAGTATTTAAGTATGGTGACAATGAGCGGAACTGTAAGGCGCGCGGAGGGACGAATCAAACGAACAAGAAATTGTTTAGACTAATATAATCATAATTTTGTAACAAATTAATTCGAACAATTAAATTAATTGATAACATCTTAAACTAAATCATTAAACAGTTGGTAAAAACCATTAGGATCTTGAATGTTATTTGGAACACTATAATACGTTGCTTTTTTATAAACTATATCGTGTTTTCGTCACGAAAAGCAGGTTCTTTACACGGACGAAGGATGCTTAAAAAATGTAACGGCACCCGCATGGACAGACGGGGATGGGGGGTTATGATAGAAAGGTCAGGACGTTGCGTCAAGGTGGATTCAATATGGGGAAGGTGTTCTCAAGTGATTTCACACGAACATCGTGACGTCACTGCAAACCTTTTTTGTATGAGAGTTTCTTGATGCCAGCGCCGAGTATGACAATTAGACTTATTGAATGATTCACTGAAGAGAATTGACTGTGAAGAGATTATTAAATTATTTGAATGCGGTTCCATTTATGCGTATATGTGATCTTTATTTCGTTAAAATGAGTTGTTTTCGCACACACGTACGCACAAAGGGGCATTACACGTGAAGCGGAGAACCAAAACAATCAGTTTTGCAAAATTACTTCATTTTTGGATGAATAATACTTCTTCTTTTCGCTGTCGAATTAACGAAATACATTATTAGTCGTAAATAAGTACTGTATAAATAATATGCAGTAATACTGTCCAGTTTTATCACAATAGTACAGTTTTAGTACAATATTAATTTTTTATACAATAGTCAATATGTAATTAGTAGTATAATAGTTCGTTACGTTAAAAGAGGATCACATAAGCACAGTAAAACTTCGTTAACTCTTTTAGTTGGTAATTCTTTTTTGTTATAATTTAGGCTCGATATGATGTAAAGGAATACATTTTTTTAAAGTTAAAGATCCAAAGTTCAATAATAACCCTTAGGTAAAAACTGTTGATTTTTCAAGGATATTCCTGAACACGCACCGTCAACGCTGCCTTGTGGTGAATAAAGAAGCTGTCTTAAAAATTATTTTAGTCTTGCTATTTCACTGGATTAATAGCCTATATCTAATTAAGGGTTAAAAACAAAATAAAAGCGCTCGTGTCAAGCCGGAGTTGCTAGTAATGTTATAAGTTTGTACATGCAAATTTTTGTACATTACTAGCTCATTTTACCGGGCGTTGCTCGGGGTCATTATGTAATATTCCAAAATCTTATGTGACTTTCTAAATTTCTTTACTTCCGTGACATTAATTGTTTCCTTTTTTATTTCAAAAATTAAATTCCACGAAGAGAAACCAGAACTTTCAGTATCGTATGCAAATGTGATGTAATTACGAATTATTTTAAAATCTAAGCAGAATGAAAATACATTTTTCAAATAGTTAACGCTAAATAACTGTTTAGTTTAACATCTGAATTCTTTGATTTTTATTTCATTATTTGGCTATGAGCTTGTTTTTCACATGGTCATGGTTTCTTAGAGTCTTTATATAATTTTTGTTTCACGATTTGGTCACTGAGATTATACGCTCGGTAGATGGTCCGTTTCACGTTAGGCATCTGAACCCTGGCGGATGCATCAGTAAGCTTCATAGTCAACAGTCATGGAAGTGAAGTTTCGCATCTACTGATTATCAGCAAATTTTAATATTTTGTGTTCGTTTAATTTATCAATATGAATCTTACTCTTCACTTCACGTGCAATAATTCTTGAGAAGAGTTCTTTGAAATTTAGGATAATTGAATCGATTACTCTTTCTGATTTCCATGCCACGTACGTTCCATAGAATTCAATTTTATTAGTATAGATGTATTTAGCCTGGATCCCCATATATGCTATTTGACTTTTGGGGGTAGAAATTTTCATTTTACCCGAATTAATGCATACTGGACTTTTGAAGTCCATCGTGTCGTTGCAATTATAATGAATCAATTCTCTTGTTTACTTTGGATAAAGCTTTCATGAAAGACGTTTCGTAATAATATAACTTTATTGATAGCAAGTTAATCTTTTGCATTTCTTCTCGTTATTGCCTTAGACAACTTAAAAGATAAAATACATTTTTTCACAGGGTTCTAATGTATACAAGATTTGTATACAGTTAATCAAACTGAGTTAAAATAGGTGGCGGGGGTATCAGCAGGTAAGAGTATCCCAATGTTCAGAAATTTCAGAAACGTTATCTATCATATATATCACACATACTCTAAGCTGGCTATAATCATACATTCTCCTCCCCCCACTACAAAATTTAGGAGTTTCCAACTATACTTGGAGGCATAATAATAGAAGAGTCAACAGATGAATACTCACTGTTTGCGTAATATCATTCGTAGATGAGCGTCAGGCCCTTGCATACTGAGAATAGCGAGGGACGCGTTCAGTTGGTCCTCGGCCTGCGCCACATCTTCGTCCGTGGGTAACGCCGTCGCACCTTCCATGTCTTGCCAGAACTGGTAGAACAGGCACTTGTCCTTGAAAGGGTGCTCGCCCGACACTGTTGAGACACATGCGCCGATTAGTGTTTCATGTTACTATTTCCAAGTTCAAGAACTCCTATTAAGATTCACTCTTCGATTAAACAGTTTTAAGTTGATCTGAATGTGTATAAAATTCATCTACTCGCTCTTTTTCGGCAAGACATGAAACAAGTAACCTAGTGCACTAAAATAATTCATGAGGTTGAATTTTTTTATTAATCGTAGAATTTAATTCAAATTTGAAATTAATCGAAGAAAGTAGTCTTGTTTACTATTGTTAACTCTCCCTCAGTTCTTCGGAGTCTCGTACACATAAATTAAGGTCCACATTCCCAGTTTCTTTTTTCGTTTTGTCTCGAAACGATCAAGCTTTTGCGAGAGACGTGTTAAAAATTTCTTATAAAAGTTCCTAAAATTATGATGTGTATCATAAAGTCTCATAGCATCAATTGTCTTTAGCTAATATGAAAGAAAATTGATAAAAGTGCAACGGATTTGTCAACAGCGTGTAACGGGTGGGTATACAACGTTGTCAATTGGGGTGTTAGAAGTCATAAATGAGATAATGGCGATGTAATAGAACAATCTTAAAGAGATAAAATGTGGGTAGAAATTGCGGTAATAAATATGTACTGTCAATATAGTAAAACTTTATCAGGGGATTTACGTAAATTAAAAGTTGTACTCCAACACATAATGGGAAAATACGTAGTGATATGCATGGATTCAAACGCAAGAAAAAATATGTTGGGAGATGTGACTAGAATGAAACGTGACGAGAAATAGAGAAATTTATATTACATAACAATTTAATTGTGCAAAAGGTATACGATGAAAAGACGGCCAAATGGGGATTTGTTAATTGATTTAACACTAACAAATATACTACAAAAGAGTACTTTTTTGGACTGAAGAGTTGTGAAAAGAGTTCACAGCGATCATAGAGGAATATTAATGCGATTAAGGTTAGGAACTTGAAAATTAGAGAGAAGACGGGTATTTTAAAATAGATTGGGAGAAATTTAAGGAGAACAAGATTATGTTAAACAAGATTAGTACAGGAGGTGAGAGACAGAAGAACATAAGGTATAGATGAATTGGTTGGTGAGATACAAATAGGATCATTGAAGGTATGTGCGCAATGCTACAAGAAAAACAGAAACAAAAGTATGCAACAAGAAAACGTATAGTGTACACCAGAATTGACAACTCAAAAGAAGAGGAAAAACAAATTACGAAGGAGAATGCAAGCAACACGGAGGAGAAAAATAAGAAATACAATTGAATTTTGATAATTGTAAGAATAAACAGAAATTTCGCAAGTTATAAAAACGAAAGCATGGAGTTGGGAAGAATTGGTGACAAGATCATTTGAGAAAACATATTGGGGGATACCTTATTTATTCAGTGCCGATAAACTTAAAAGGAGAGAAACATGAACAACAATACTACAAGGTGGGAACAGGGAGGATACAGGGAGAATGTTACTGAATAGGATTTAAAAAGAAGAAGAAAACAAAGTACTAGGAGAAACTGATGAAGAATATACTGTTGAAGAAATAGAGATAGTGGTTAAGAAGCTAAAGAAGAAAAATGCTCCCGGATTTGACAACATTACATAAAATGTCAATTATAACATAGAGTAAATGCACAACCCTCACAGATTTATATAATAAATGCATCAAGCAGGCGTATTTTCCAAAGGCGTGGAAAATAAGAAAGCTGAAACTATTCCTAAAAGGAACAAATATAGACCCATCAAAGCCAGGGTAATATCGACCAATTTCCCTATTGCGAACGTTTGAAAAGATATTCGATAAAATAATATCTGATAGAATTGCAGGGAATTTGGAGGCACATGCTGAGATGAACGCTCGACAATATAGTTTCTACCGTGGGAAAGGCACGACAGATGCACTAGAATACTTACCGAAAGCAATAACTCGGGATGAAAAAGATTGTTTATGCATTTTTCTTCACATTCAAGGTGCGTTTGACAATGCAGGATGTAGAGTGATAATCAGTACTATAAGGAAGAAAAAGTACTTGGATGTACCAATGTACGTATGTAACGTACTTCTTCCACAGAAATATCCTATCCGAAATAGGAGGGAATATTTCGGGAAATGAGTATAGGATACCCACAAGGATCGTCTAGTAGTTCATTGTATTGGAATATTGTCATGGAAATGTGTTATGGGATATAGAAAAGAATGGAATTGCTGGATTGGCATATGTAGATGATTTATCATTGATTAGTGACAGGAAATAGAATAATGCAAATAGGAAAAGGTCAGAATAAAATAGATGGATGCATTGAGTCGTGAGTGAAATTGAATTTCACGTTATCTGAGGAAAAATCACGCAAAATGTGGTTCGGGAATGTGCGGAGTAATCGGAGAAATCCTATATTAAAAGTAAAAGGAAAGAGAATACATATTGTGTGTAAACAAATGTATTTAGGTATGATAATAGATGAATGCAAAGAAAAGGATTAACGTAATATAATATAGACACCAGATATTTAACAATCCTCTATACTGGAGCAGTTAGACCAAACATAACGAATGGGTGTGATATGTGGAGACGTAGAGTGGTAAATGTCCACTTTGAACGTAAATTAAGAAGTATAGAAAAGATGAACTGAATTAAAATGATTGGATAATATAATACCGTTACAAATGAAGCCTTGAACGTCATAGCTGGAATGATGCCTATCGATTTGCAAGTACAAAAGTTCAAATACAAATCTATTTTAAAGAAAGATGGAAAGATAATTATTAATGGCAAAGAAATAGAAGGAGAAAAGAAGAAAGCGAGAAATTAACCACACAGCTTATCGAGGGATGACAGATAAGATGGAAGAGTAGCACAAAAGAGAGGAGAGTATATGAAGATATTTATACAGTCACGTTCACAAGAAGAAATAAATGGTTTAAACCATCTAGGATGCTAATAGATATCATGACAGGACTTGGGAAGATTGGAGACTACATGAAAATAATAGCAAGAGCTGTAGATGATGGATGCCAATGTGGCACAGGAATGGAATCACCAGAACATGTATTGTGGCATTGTGGAAGATACGCTAAAAAAAGAGACTGGTTTTTAAAAGAATACGTTACCATAGGTATGTTGAATATAAGGGATATGAATAAAGTTTTGGAAAGTGAAAGGAAATATAATGTATTTCAGGAGTATGTAGATAAAATAGGAATGATACGTGATGCGTAGCAAATAAATGACAATGTAGTGAAAAGGGTCTCGTAATGTAACCTTGAAGACGAGGCGGTCTGACGATCAAGATCAAAAGAAATGTAAATAAATAAATGTAAATAATATTGAAGATAGTTGGAGAAATAAGGATAAATGACACCGTTCTAGGTGGGAGAGGGAGAAAGAGCGAGCAGAGCACATATAACAAAAGAGTTTATTGGTATTTGACAAAAAAGGTGGACTAAAACTCAAAATGGAAGCGAGACACATAAACATATTTCCTATGTACCATATAGACAGAAGAAAAAAAATAGTTTTCTCCAAATATGTATTTAACGAAATTTATGAGTGTGTATATATAAATATCATTATTATCATCATGAGTGGACATGGAAAAGTTTGTAGCTATCTCGTTAAAATAGGAAAAGAGACAATGCTTTATGTATTTGTGCAAGGAAAATGACACACCCATGAATATCACGTGAGACTGTGATTTATGTGGCAAAGAGCACGGCGAGTACATTAAATACATGAAGATGAAGGGCAGTTCACTACCAAGAATATGGCGCAGCATATGCAGAACAAAACAATTGCGAGAAATTTCGAGATTACGTGACATTTTTGGGATGATAAGAGATTGACAATATCATAAAAGATGTGATAAGTGATATAGACTAAACTATTACGATTATGAGACACAATTAAGATTTGAGACTTGTAATACTAGTATAACAGGCAAGGTGGTCAATTGCCTTTGGCCAAATAAAAACAAATACTTTGGACCCGGGTAATGACTCAGTGTTTAGGTATCGGGTTTATGACTTAATAAATGAAAAAAAAAATACCCTGCAATAAAACATGTGAGTCACATTTTTTATTCTACATGGATCAATATATTAAATTATTTGAAAATACGTGGAGGGTTGCAACCATGTAACCTGAACACGAACCGCCACTTGCCAAATCATCCGCATTCCAAATACATAACCTACAATCATTATGTAAATAATATAATACAGTGAAAGGTCCAATAACACGTTCTGTTTCGAAAAAAAACAAATAAACGCTTGAAACGATCGTGTGTCTTGCGCGTGCGCAGTTCTGCAAAATTGAGATTGCCGCTTAAAAGATATATAATTTAGTATGCGGTGAGGAAGCGCGACGTTGACACGCCCAGGACGCGGTTTGTCGACCGTCGCAATGGGGTAGTTTCAAATTACACCACCAGAGTGCACCAGTGACTAGACCTGAGCTCGCTCTTCCACCGGAGCGAACAGTTGAATGTTATTAGTTGAGAATTCTATCATCGGACTTCCTCGACAAAGGACCGGCCTTCATTATAAAGGCTACCTTTTTACGAGAAGCAAGGAGGCGATCAAAAATACGTATTGTATCTTATTGAATTCGTTTTTTGGTCATCTTTCCATGTTGAAACAACTTATTAAAATTCGCATTATTGAATGGTGTGAAATTTGCTTCTTAATTTCAACGCATTATTGATATAGCTCTAAAAAACTTCACGACAATGAAATTGTATTTTTTAGAAGCTCCAATCAGATTATTTCTTCTCCAAACAATAAGTAGTGTTCTTTATTGATTCTTCTTCTACTCACTCTTGTAAAAAAAACTGTTACTATAACTTTAGGAGGCTCCTGATTGCTGCTTCGAGTTGGTGTCTTCTTGCAGAAGTTTTTGTTTTTTGTGTTGACATGTTCCATAATACATTACACATTAGTGTCCAAAACTTGATCCCCGTGGACATGGAGTGGTTCATAAGAAAAGCGAAAAACATGTTGTTCTCGTCATTACATCTACATCTGAGAATACATTGTAACTATCGCCACGGTATAAGTGCTTAATTAAACGAGATATTTATCTGATATACCGCATTGCTTCACTCAACTAGCAATAGCAACTTTGTGACCTCAGCTTGTGTATCAGCATTAGGAACTGAATTAAACCATCTACGAAGAGCGTCGATACTCTTGGTAGCATGCCCAGACTTGAGACGTGCGAGGTACCTTTAAATATTGATAATAAAGCTTTAGCGATATCACCTTGCTCCAAGTTTCATTATTCTCAAAATATAAGAAACTTGCTGATTACCCGACTAGCTGCCCAGAAATTTATGTTTACTCGTTAGTCCAACGAACCCACTCGTCGGGAGCCGCGCAGGTCGAATTTTCGCTTCCGAGGCAAGAGACAACACCGGCAGTGCGGCTGCCATTTCATTAAAACATTCGTCCAAATTGAACGCTTTTAAGATGCTTTTAATATTTGTTAAATGCACGAAAAAAACTATTAAATTTGATGATGATTGATTTTTTCTTTCTTAAATTTAAGTATTTTAATACTCCTGTTTTAATTAACATTTTTACAATAACGCATCTCAACCTTTGTAGATAGACATATGCTGTTGCTGACATTTTTGTAGAACTCTTTGGAGTGAACAATATTGTCATTCATAGTTCTCACCTACCCCAAACCGTTTAGGCGGCGTAAGCAAATATACTTCTTTTTCCCCGATTTCATTGACAATTATGGTCAAAATAATTTTTTATCTTCTTTTTCCGCATTTTCAAAATAGACGTTAGCCTATGTTCATACTGAACATCTTAACTATATCCTTGCCAAATTTCATCACGATCGGTTCAGTGGTATGGTCGTGATTAAGTAGTAAAGAACAGACACACTTTCGCGTTACGCATTTATATATTAGTATGGATAAACACGAAGCTTCATCAATTTTGTGAGTTTACCCTACTGTACATGCTTGTGTATTTACCATGAGCGATGACGCCTTCTTCAAGCAGCGCTTGCCACATGGTGACAGCATGAGCGCGGCTGCGCACTCCAGCCCATCCAAGTGCCAGGAGCCAGTCGACGAGGTCTGCGCCTGCACCGCAACGTCGCAACACGCGTCCTTCGCTCTTGTGATCGCGCAGCAGCGACGGTGGTGCATGACCGCCTCCGCCTCGACCCAACAGCAGGGTGCGCAGAACCCAACCAGCACGCGCCATCTGCGGGCTGGGAGTCTGGAAGGAGGACGAGGTGCTGTCAATTTTCTTTTCCTTTTCTGGCTGTCTTGAAAATTGAACAACATGAGTTTTCTGACATTTCTTATGAATTAACAACAAAGTACATTACATAATACCTTAACTTTCGTGAATTTTCCTTTTAACAAGAAGAACTAAATTCACAGAAAAAAATAAACATTGTTGCTGTAGTCGTATTTGAATCTTTGGAGGATATGCCAGTATATTCTTATGAAAAAAAAGACAATGACGACGAATTTAGTATGTCACGAACAATGTGCACTATTAAAAGTAGATGAGGTAGAGGTTACAATAATATGGCACAAGATAATTACAATGACCTTACTGTTAATCTTCATACTTTGGAATCAAAAACTAGTCATTATGTGGCATGTCGTAATGCAAAAGTGAAGTTAGCTTACTGTCGTTTAATTTGACGTAAGATATGTGTTTATTTGACATTTTGAAAGAAAGAATTAATTATGACATTTAATCTGTGGTGTTATCGTGCCTGAACGCCGTTCCGGCACTGGTTATCGGAATATTTTTTTAATTATTTACATATCTACATAAGAGTTTAGCTTCTGCGACGTTAAAAGAAGATGAATTTGAGAAACAAATTTCGAACTGAATGCAGTAAGAAACCTGAACCACGTGTGAGATGAGTGAAGTTTTTATTTCAGTTCCACTTCATTTTGGCATATGCTTTGCAAAATAGCAAACATTAAACGCTACATTTTCTCATAACTACTGGTTATAATTTTATTTCGACAGAGAAGAGAGGCATATCAAATATAACTTGTGACGAATATTCACAATTCAAAAATCGTACTAGGTTAGAAAAATACAGGTCTAAATATAAATTTATCTTTTTTAGGTTACAGAAATAACTTCTAACGCTGAAAATCGACTTCAGAAGGAGTTAAAATGTACAATGTAGCACATCAATTTGAAAAACTTTATGGAGGGAAGGAAGCGCAGAATCCCCTTTTGTTGGGGAGTTTGAGTCACTCAGCGTTCCAGCACTGCTAAATTCGCCATGATACCACAGCATTTTATCTTTAGACGGGCATATCATCTCTACCCGACAAGTGAATACTGATGTAACATTTCCGTCAACAACTGAGAAACTACTACATGTGAGAACCTTTTAAGTGTCATTCGAGATAACCATCACTACAAACTCACATCGTCGGTGTGAATCTTTGTTCCACTACTCCGTATTACCATGGCCTGTATGAAATGCCAGTAGAATATTATTATTTGAACCACTTTTTCCATTCTCTTTCAAATTTACTTTAGAATGTATGCATAAGCTAATCTGCCTTTACTTGACATCTCCCACCGAATTTGCCAACCGTTGAGTAATTCTTGGACTATTTTTCTTCTTCCTTCACCTTCTCTCCGTCGCGTGTTATTCCTCCACTTCCTTTCAGTCTCTTCCGAAATGTAGTTTTCTTAATGCGTAAGTGTATTGGCCATATCTCTAAATCACCAGTTTATTTTGTTCCGTAGCATCCACTCAATTTCAATAAACACAGCCGTTGTAATTGACGTGATTTTTGTTTATGATTTTGTATACCACTCTAAGGCCACATCACATCCATAACATATTGCCTACCGTATGCCTACAATTGGGGTTGTTAACGGTCTGCGCAGAATATACGAAACCGGTTAAAAACGAAAAGTGTGATGGTGGACGAGAGAGTTGACCATGCAGAAGAAAACAATAAATAAGAAGAGACACAAGTTGCAACGGGTGCGGAAGAGAGGTATGAAGACTGTGGCGGAGGTTCATGAAGAATATTAGAAAGAAAGGTACATTTACAGGGAGAAAGGTACATTTACAGGGAGATGGTATTAACGGCAAAAAGTAAACGTTGGGAGAGCTTTGTTGAAGAGGCTTTTTCAAAATCGATATGGGGAATGCCATATATGATCAGCACAAACAGGATACGGAGAAAGAAAGTATGGTACACTCTAGATATAGGAGGACAGGAATATACTTGGATTTGAAAGAATTTGCAGAGCATTTGGTGGAAAGTATTTTCCACAGATAAGACACGACGAAATACTGTTGACGGTACAACGATTAAAACCTAAGAAAATCAATCGTTGACGGTACAACGATTAAAACCCGGATTCGACTCAATTACGCATGAAATGATCAAGAGAATGATAGGGGTGACAATAAATTTTCTACATGAGATATGCAGCAAATGTTTGCAGGACGGTATATATTCTTAACGCTGGAAGATAGCGAAATTGAGGTTCTCCCTAAAAGGGAAGAATCGACCAAGACAAGAACCAAAATCGTATAGGCCTATATCGTTACTGCCATCATATGGTAAGATATTCGACAGAATTATCACAGACAGACTGCAAAACTATCTGCAGAAAAATGGAAACATGAATGCGAAACAATATGGCTTTGTACCGGGACGAGGAACAAGCGATGCACTACAAGAGTTGATAGAGAAAATAAAGGGGCGTAAAACGAAGTACTGTGCAAGCGTATACAACATGGACATAGAGGGGGCATTCGATAATACCAGGTTGAAAGATATCATTGAAACATTAATACAAAAAGGAGTTCCCGAATATCTTGTAAGAATAATTAAATCATACTTCACGGGCAGGTACCTTGTATATGAGAAAAACGGAGAAAGGGTGTTGAGAGCACACGATAGGATGTCCTCAGGGTTTGTTCAGCGGCCCCCTGTACTGGAATGTTGTTTTTGACAATGAATTGTGGATATTGCAGGAAGAGAATGTATGTTGTGATGCATACGCGGATGATTTGGTACTAATTGTAGAAGGGGAATCAATAGAGGTTCTACAGAAAGAAACACAAAGGACGTTACAATTATGCGTAGAGATATGTGAAAGTCAAGGACTGAGAACATCGGAAACAAAAACAAAAGTACAATGGATCAGACATAACAAGAAGAAAAGGCGAGATTTTGTTGTGAAACTGCGTGGAAGAAAGATACAAATAGTAAAAAACAGAGGTATTTAGGAGTCATTACAGACCAACAATTATCATATATAGCACATTTGGCATATATTAAACGAAGAACGGAAATAATACTGTACAGTATGAAAAGGGTTGGGATGATGAACTACGGAATATCCAGGCAAGACTTAAGAATACTTTACGTAGGAGCAATAAGACCAATAATAACGCATGGCTGCCAAATATGGGCGGAAAGGGTAGTGACACAGCAATTTGAGAAAAAATTACGATCAATAGAGAGGACATGCTTGTTGCAAATGACACAAGCATATAAAACTGTGTCAACGGAGACGTTAAACATACTGGCAGGAGTCATACCACTGGACTTATATGTGCAAAAACTAAATTGTAGAAGGATATTACAACGGAAGGGGAGAATAAAGGCGAATGACAGATGGTTGCAGAGAGATAATAAAAAGGCACGAGGAACATTGACAGGGGAGTTAATAAAGGGGTGGCAAATAAGATTGTACAGAACAGAAAAAGGAAGTTAAACATGTAAGTACATACCGAACGTGACATACGTAGAGAAGAATAGAAAATGGGTATATTCAACAAAATCTATGCTAGAGTTCTTAACAGGACACGGTAATTTCAAAATATACCTACACAAAATTGGAAAAAAAGATGGGAAATGTGTGCGCATGGAAGGAGAGGATACCCCGGATCATTAGTTGCGGGAGAGCAACATGTATGCAAAGGAACGAGCGGAATATTTAAAGAACTATCAGCGACAGGACATACTAAATAACAACAACCATGGACACTAATCGACATACAAATTAAACATGATATTTTCATAGAATATGTCAATAAAATAACGTACATAAAACAATTGTTTGGCGTAAATTGAGATCTGCGCAAGCCTCCTCGAGGCAAGGTGGCTAAGTTGCGCTGTTCATAAACCATAATAAGAGAACTAATAAAAAGAGATGAACCTCGTTTTGCAGATACCAAACATACGAGGTGGCATTTATACCAAGGAAATAAAAAAGGATCCTTTATATAGCTTTACTAGGACTTCATCCCGAACATTGAATTTTGTATACCTAACTCGCATTAATACATAATTAATCTTTTTCGCTTTATCCAATACGTAATTCAGATGGTCCCGAAGCAATACAATGGCACAACTGCCATACAGCCGGCATTTAGTTTGGCTTCATTAAGTGTATTCCAAACCGGATTGTTCTGAAACTCCCAGGAAAAACTATATGAAGCAAAATCATTTTAAATCAAATATAGGCTAGGTTAAACTGATAATTTGTTTCACAAATATTAAATCAGGTGTTAAACAAAACTACTCTGGCGACAATTCATGTTTACAGTCGTTACGTCTCGATGCGACTAGCAAGAGTAACCTCTCATTCACGTAATGTGTGTGAATACGCCTAGAAGGGATCGTAAGCTATTTTTAATCACGCGTGAATCCCCAGCATCGCAAAGACAAAATCCCGAATTGGTTGTGAAGGCTTCTATGGTTTTAGCACGCAGAAGGGGATATAATGAAAGATTGCAAGATTTATTTTGGAACGGAAAATGTAAAATTGTTTTTGGAATACAAGATTAATTACATTCAATTGATACCTAAGTAGTTTTATTCCTAATACTGTATTCGTTAACACATTTACTTATTCTCATTTGTAGGTCAGCTAATTTAAAATAAATTTTTCTTTAGGTATTGTCGGCAATATTGTCAGCACCAAACTCAACATATGCTGTTATATACTAATATATAATATTATCTACAAAGGTGTTGTATAAGATTTGAGCTTGAGTCTGTTCCTTCATCTGAGGAGCCATCAAATAGTACAATTGATTATGCGTCGAAGTATCTTTTACTTAACCCATATTGGGGATGGCGGAGTAAAGTCTTGTGTGTTCTCTCTCAAATCTCATGCTACTCGGAAATGTATAAACGTATGTAACAGTCATATAAACGGCACTTTCAAATTTGGAGCACTAGAATATACAAGTCTTCATAGAAAAATTTAAGGGATTTTCTCATCATTACTTTTTCAAAACGTACAATAATAAATAATAAACTTTTTTTAAACTAACTTTTATTTACGCCACGTACTAAAACGAATAACATAAGTTTAGGTTTGGGTTAAGGTAATGTAATGCCAATTGCTAATACCTCCGTACATATTTCACGTTACTATATTCTAATAAAAATGAACTTAATTTTTCTCTTTATCGCTAAAAATGATTAAATATTTGAAGTTGAATTATTTGTCTTCAAAACGCTAGTAAAAAAGGTGACTAATGAGCTAATTGAGAGCATCAACTGTTCCTTCCGAGTCTGCATTTCGTACAAGCGGACGAGTACTATATGTTGCGGATTTGGTTGATACCATCTATTGGATGAACAGAATTCGATCCGAATAAAAATCTTATAGCAAACGTTGAAGTTTACGTATATAAAGCTGATATTGATAAGAATATTTTTATTTTATCATCAATTAAATTTCTGAATATGCTGCATACTCACATCATTTCATTTGCGTTTCATTTATTTGCAATTCGTAAAAGTAATTGAAACATTATTCAAATTCCGACAAAATAATTTCCGGTTGAATACAGCAGTATTTCAATTTCAGTGTGATTTTAAAACTTACCATAACTTTTTTTTTTTTAATCAAATGAATTCTATGCTTATTTATATAAAATTATGGTCGGTACTGATTCGGTTAAAACTGACTTAACCCGACCGACCGGAAAGACTAATTTGTACAGGATGGGACAAAGCAACTTGCTTATTTGAATTTGGCGCCCTGAAGCGACGGTGTGTGGGTAGGTACATTCGAGAGGGCTGGGCGTAAAGTTGTAGCTCCGCTTGGTTTAGTTAGCATCATGGAGTGGACGAAGGTGGAGCGCGCGTTCGCTGTCGAGGCTCACTTTTCTAACGGTCGCTCAATCATCGTCACTCAACGTGCATTTCGTAACCATTTCAATATTGAGCCCCGTAGTCGTGTTCCTGGTCGGCAGTCTATTGTTGCATGGGTAAAAAACTTCAGGGAAACTGGTAATGTGAAGAAAAATAAACCAGGGCTTCCACAAATAGCAAGGTCACCCCAAAACATTGACATTGTAAGGCGTTCTGTTTTGCAATCCCCTCAGCGCTCTGCCCACAAACATGCAGCGGCTTTGGGGTTGTCTGCTCATTCTGTGAGGCGAATCCTTCATGAAGAAATAAACTTCCATCCCTACAAATTGGCTGTGGTGCAGGAACTTAATCCACGCGATAAATAAGTAAGTTGTACGTACCTGACAATGTCAAGTATCAAAGGGCAAATGTGTCGGAAGGTTGGATGGGACGCTATTTAAGAACTAGTGGTAAATAGTGGCGGGGGGAGGGGTTCAAATAGATCATTGACCGGGAAAGTCCTGCGAGTAAATTGGTTAATATAAATTGAAAGTATGTATTCCTCAGATCTGTCTTTTGTAAACATTCTACACTATTTTTCTCCAAGTTGTTAACATATTGATAACACCGTTAACAATGTCAATGTTAATGAAATAAATTATATATAAAACTTGTTTTGCCATTTCGCTATGGAACATTAATTAAATAATTACCAATTAATACATCACCTTTTTCCCTTTTTTTCATTAATCGTACGCACTTTAATTTCTCGAGGCTAGAAATCAATGCCCTTTGAAAAAATATCAATAATATGAAATTTTGTGTCATGTGTTACATTCATTCCATGCTAATTTGTAATTAAATACTAAAAACACTTAAACACAACTATATGAAATGAAACTATACATTGATATAAATTCTTAATAAATATTCAACATTATATTGGAAATTGATAATTTATTCTTTGAGTGGCAATCGAGGTCAACTGCATTCAAGGAGTAAACAATAGACAACCTGCATGCAAAATATACAATGAGTAAAGCAACTTCTACTTGTATGATACTTATAAAAGAGAGATAATAAACTGATATAATTACTGTTTCACGAAAGCGTTGAAGCATGAACTAAAATTTTGTACAAATTTGATTATTCTTGTAATTTTGTTTTGAGATTTAAAACATTCATAAATAAAGAAAAATGTACCTATACCGCTGAGAGTCTTCCCAATAAACGTCAAATACAAATACGTTCCTCAGTTATAATTATCAATAAATATGGTTAAAATAGAACATAAAACACTGTTGTGAAATATATCATAACCTTAACCTTCTTGTACATGGTAAAAATTATTATTTTTTGCCTAAAATTTAATTCTTTTAGAACGTAAACTTTTGAAATGAATCGATATTAATATTAACGGCCTACTACATACATGAAATGTGGCTTGACCATGACTTATTATAAGAAAATGACTGTAAAATTTATGATCTTCGCTTTTGCACTTTTAAAGATCGTAAAACTAATTTCAATCTCAATACTACAGAAAAAGGCAAAGCGGGTAATAACAGACATATACAGGAAAATGATACATTCCTAAGTATCTCTGTTATTAAAACCCAGTTTAACAGTATAAAAGTCAGAATCTTTGCAATGTAAATAAAATACAAATACACATCTGAGCTAATCAATCACAAAAACTCTTACGACACCGACTGGTGGTCTACCGACAGCGGTGGTATAGTGGTAGTGTCTTGGCTTCCTCGATCCCGCTGAACGGCAGAGCGTGGGTTCAAACCCTGCTGCGCCGAATTAGGTGAGATTTTCAGCTGGGGTTTCCCTCAACTTCTCCAGACAAATGTCGGTTCGGCACCGTAAGTTCCCCACCAACCCAACATCTCTTCTTCCCAATTCCCTAACCCAAATCCTACGGTTAGGTGAAAGAACATCGCCAAATGGCATTAAATAAAAATAAATAATAATACATTAATGAATAACAGCTAATTTAACGAATAAAACTTCACAACGATTACGTTTGGCAACTTATCATTGTTCTTCAAATTCCGTTTCAAATATGTTCACAAAGATCTAAATTTGTAATTTAACTTGCACAAAGACACAAAAGAATTAACTACAGATGGTGTTTATTATAAACTTACTGTAAAATTATAGCACGCAATACATCATCACATCCACAAACCTTAAAAAACAATCACTATTCACGATAAATCCCAATAATATTGTCCTGATGTTAACCGCCACGCTCCTGTATTTATGTAAACGAGATGGATTGGACTTAGCTACACGGCACAGCCAGAAGCTAATGCTTGTTTGGCGTAATAATTTTTTCCCGAAAATATATTTTAATATAATTTTGCCATTCATTGTCATTCTATAGCTATGCGAAAAACAAAAATTTCACGTTTCTAAGACCAGTAGAAGTATCATATTATTCTCATAAATAAATTAGTGAATGAGTTACACAAAAGGCTTTAAATTATGACGCAACTCGCCTTACTCGCTGGTGGTTACATCCCCAGACCCCCAATTAACGGACTGCGCGCGTGCTAAGGCATACAGACGAAAAATACCTAATCGATAGATTAAAATGATTCACCGCTAAGGCCATCGAACGCGTAGTGCATCCAGTGACACTTTATCTTAAAGCATGAAATAGGTTTTGACGGCACCGTATTATAACAATGAAAAGTTACTCCAAATAGAACTGTTTTTTGTGTGATTTTACTATTATGAATTATTTTCAACTATAAATATGTATTCCGCCGATAGGTTTGTCGTAAACATTCTTAATTATTTTTCTCTAAATTCTTGGTACATGCGAACCAACGTTACCAATGTATCAATAAAATAAATTATGCTTACAACTTGTGTATTGCCTCTGCACTAAGTAACATTGATTTTATTATAACCAATTTATTAAACACGCTTTGCACTCTCTTGCATTAATTGTACAACCTTAATTTGTCCAGTCTTGAAACCAATATCCTTTCAAAAAATATTAATGTGAATTTTCAAGTCATGTGTTACATTCATTTCCTGCTAATTGGTAAATAAATACTAAAATAAATTTAAACACATGTACGAAATGAAAAAATAGATCGATAAATGTTCTCGATAAACACGTAACATAATTTTATTGAATATAAACAAACAAACAAAAAATTTGAATCTTAAGGAGCCTTAAAAAAAGCTCAATTAATATTAAAATATACTCACAGTATTTAGCTAAATGTCTTTGCAATAAAAATGAAATTCAAATACGGTTCGTTGTTGGACGTATTGTAAAAGATTAAAAAATTATGAATTTTATTAGAAAAATTTATAAATGCGTATCCAATAGATCATAAAACATTGTTCTAAAATACAAAATTAACCTAACATAATTTTACATAGTTTCTTGCCTAAAACGTAATTCCTTTAAAACGTAAACAAACATTTGAAACAGATAAATGAATCGATTCAAATTTTCACGGCCTGCTGTATCGATAAATTAGCTTATTGAAAATATTTAAACACTACAATTTATTATGAGCTTAGAAATTTCACTTTTAAAGACCGTAAAACGAATTTCAATCTCAAAACTACAATAAAATTCTAAGACACTTTGACAACACATATTTGCAACGTAAATAAAATACAAATACGTACCTTAGCAAACATTCACAAAAATGCATACGACACATTCATGAAGAAATGTTATTTCGACGAATACAAATTTCCTGCGATTAAGTTTCCAACTTAATTGTTGTTATTCTTCAGATCCTGTTTCAAATATGTCCACAAATATCCATTTCTCTTATTTTATTTGCACAAAGACACAAAGCAATTTAACACATGGTGTTTATTATAAACTGTTTTTAAAATTAAAGCACACAATACTTTTAACACTTCTATTAAACCTTGAATAACTTTCACTACTTATAATAAAACCTATGTGATAGAATCTGCCGCTGGCATACTAGTTTTTTGTTATGGAGGGGGCTTTGTCTTGTATTACATGGCACATTTAAAAGCTCTTGCTCGTTCGCTTCGCATAAAATATTAATTCGCCGAAACATTTACTTGAAAAATAATATTCTCGAATTTTTTGATTTTTATCATTTATTACTATGAGAAAAACCGAATTCCATGTTTTTAACGCTAGTAGGGAATAAACAATTTTCCAACAAATGTTAAAGATGCAAAGAGTAAAACACCTACTAACTTACAATGATACTTATAAACGAGATATGATAGATATTTCTCCTTTTTCACGAAACGCGGAGAAATATGAATTAAATTTTTTTATTATTAAGAGTCTTAAAGGTTTCATAAGTAAACAAAAATACACTTACTGTATTTCACTAAGTGTCTTTGCGATTAAGATAAAAATACGGTCCCTTGCTGGACGTAGTGCGAGTGTTTCAGAAAAAGTGAATTTTATTGAAAAAATTGAGTGAATGAATAAATCAAGGAATCTATACAAATTACCACCGCTTGTTAAGTACATGTCTTATACATAAAATAAAAACACGACATAATTTAATCTGTTCATAGTATTTGCACTTTTTTTAAATCGTTAAAACGAATTTCAATATCAATATTTACAAAGTTAATCAAAGCGAGTTATATCAAACACGTCAAGGAATATAATAGATTCCTTATAAGTATCTGAGTATAAAAAGTCTTATTGAAAATGTAAATAATTAAAACCTTTTCAATATAAATACGTAACTGAGCTGATCATTCACGAAAACGCATACGACACATTAATAATAAAATGTGACTTCGACAAATAAAATTTGACAACGATTACGTTCAAGAACTAGTCGTTGATGCCTTTTCAAATATGTTTTCAAAGATACTATTTTTGTCACTTTATATTTGCACAAAGACAAAAAAAACTAAACACAATACTTTAACACATCCATAAAACCTTAAATAACTTGCACTGTCCATCCATAAATCTTAATACGATTCTCCTGCCGTTCGAGGTCATTGCACAAAAATTTCGTAAACAAACATTCGAGGTGGCTCTGAATAATTTTTAATAAACATCCGCAAACTAATATTTGTTTGATTTGCGTAATAATAAATAACCAAAAACTGTATTTAAAACATTAAATTGTCAAATTTTCGTAATTTCTACATTCATTGCCATTCTCCAGCTACAAGATGAACCAAGATTCATGCTTGTACGACTAGTTCAAGTATCATTTACTTATGATTACTAGACGAGTGAGTTACACATAAGGACTTATATAAGATTAGACTCGCCTTGCTCGCAGGGGGTAATACCCCCAGACCCATTTGTCCCAACGCTTAACTCCTTAGAATCATTTTTATACTGATAATCAGACATCAATTTAAGTACTGACCATAGAAAACAAAATTGATCATGGCATTAGATTGTAATATTAATACATTGATATTAGTTGGAGATGGAGAAAAATATTTCAGCATTTTTATAAAATTTACATGTTACATACTTCAAAAATAACCTCGTGCCTCAATAGAGGTCATGTTTTAGGTATTCATTATATTTCCAGGAAATTCAAAATTTGATTTAATAGCTCATAAATTATTGGGCAATGTCACAGATCATGCTCCTATTTTTTTGCACAAATCAAAAGAAACAATAAAGAAATGAAACTGAGTAAAGAACGACCTTATTTTAACTAAAGCCGAGTAGTAGTAGAATAAAATATTAAATAGATGCAAATATTAAATAGATCAGATATAAATTTTCTTCTAATGAAGCAAATAATATTTTTCCAGATTCAAATCATTTAAGACAATTAAATATGAAATCATGAATTTGTTTACAATAAAATGGAAATGCATTGAAAGAATCGCAAAAATAATGTTCAAAATATACTTTACTTCTTATTTGAAAGAAAGATATGTGGACAAAATTAAATAAAAAAATGGGGAATTCACATGTACTTATAAATTTATATTGTCAAATTATCGAAATTTTAACATTCATTGTCATTCTCCAACTACAAGATGAACCAAGTTTCATGCTTGTACGACAAGAACGAGTTCTTTATACTTATGATTACTAGATGAGTGAATGAGTGAATCAGTTACACATAGGGGCTTATATAAGAAGAGACTTGCCTTGCTCACTGGGGGTTACAAATAGCGGGCTGCGCCCGTGCTAAGGCATCCAGAGGAAAAAAACCCTTATTGCTTGATTTAAATGATTCACCGGGAAGTCCATAGAAGGCATAGTGCATCCGGTGACACTTTATATGCAGAAAATAGATTTCTGTGGTACCGTTTAATAGCAATTAAAATATGCAGCAAAATGTATAATTTTTTATTTGTATTATCTATCATTAATTATTTTCATTTATAAATATGTATTCCGCAGATCAGTTTGTCGTAAACATTCTGAATAATATTTCTCTAAATTTTTGGTTGATGCATATCTACGTTACCAATGTATATATTATTGAAATAAATTATGCCTACAACTTGGTATTGCCACTGCACTTCGTAACATTAAATAATTCATTATCAGTTTATCAAACACACTTTGCACTTTCTTGTATTTATCGTACGCACCTTCATTTCGCGAGGCTGGAAACCAATGACCTTTAAGAAAACATTAATATGATATTTCAAGTCATGTTTTACACTCATTCTCTTATATTTAGTAACTAAAAAATAAAAAACTTAAACATACGTACGAAATGAAAGAATAAATCGAAAAAAATTCTCGATAAGCACACAACAAATTTTATTGAATATTGATATATTATTCTTTGATTGGTAAAGCTCATTGTATTGTATTCCAGGAGTAAACAAATGGGTTCCCTACATACTGAAGTTACAAGGAGTAAAACAACGAACTTATAATGATACAAAAACAAGACAGATGAAAGATAAAATTTCTCTTTCACGAGAAGCGTTGAAACAGAAATTACAATTAATGAATCTTTCAGCCTCTTTAGGGCTCTTTAAGCCTTAAAAATTACACAATGGCAGTTTCTCAAAATAAGTCATTTCAAGTTTAAATGCAAAATTTAAAAATTAAGTTTATCACACAAAAGTCGAAGAATCAAACTCTGCTGTATACCTTAAAATCTGTGGATCTGTAGGAAAATAATTCAGTCAAAATTAATTAACCGAATACTGCAGTAAAGAAGTTGTGTTTATGAAATAAGCCCATGCATTTCCTGGATTCAAAACCGACTCTGCGGTAATCCAACTCTGTGATAATCCGACTCCGCGGTAATCCGGCTCTTCGGTAATCCGACATTGCGGTAATCCGACTTCGTCAGTCATGCGACTCTGGGATAGTCTGGCTCCGGGGTAATCCGTCTCTGGGTTAATTCCACACTTGGGTAAATCGGATCTGGGATAATCATCTCATATA
>NNCF01144502.1:0-32440 GCA_002313205.1 Laupala kohalensis
GGTGGATATTGCGCAATCGCAACGGAATCAGGCGCTGTACGGCTATGAGAAAACCGTGCGCAACGCCTTCAGGGAAGTCAACAACAGTCTGGATGCCATCGCCCGTTATCAGGAACAGTTACAGGAGTTACAGGCGCAGCAGGCGGTCGCTCAGGAGACCTTACGTATCGCGCAAAACCGCTATCGCAACGGCTATTCCTCCTATCTCGACGTACTGGACGCGCAGCGAACGCTGTTCTCGGTACAGACCAGCGTGGTGCAGGTGAAGAATAATCTGCTACTGGCGCAGATTGATTTGTATAAAGCGCTGGGTGGGGGCTGGAACGCGTAATCCATGCCCGATGCGCTGTACTTATCGGGCCTACGGACAATGCAATGGCATCCGGCGCTTGCTGGAACACGTTATCCACGCCAATACCATTGAACTTGTAGGCCGGATAAGGCGAAGCCGCCATCCGGCACTGAATTACCCGCTAATCTGCTCCATCGCCTGCAGGATACGTTTATCCGAAATCGGATACGGCGTCCCCAGCTGTTGGGCAAAATAGCTAACCCGCAGTTCCTCAATCATCCAGCGAATCGCTTTCACATCCTCGTCTTCGCGCCGCGCCGGCGGCAGTTTGTTAAACCACTGCTGCCATGCCTGCTGTACGCTTTCGACTTTCAGCATCTGCGCGCGATCGCGGTGAGGGTCGATCGCCAGCTTCTCAAGACGTTTTTCAATCGCCTGCAGATAACGCAGCGTATCGCCGAGACGACGGAAACCGTTGCCGGTGACAAATCCGCGATACACCAGCCCGCCCATTTGCGCTTTGATATCCGACAACCCCAACGCCATCGTCATATCCACGCGCCCTTTCAGCCGCTTATTGATGTTAAAGACGGCAGTCAGGATCTGCTCGACCTGCTTCGCAATCTCCACAACCGTCTCGTTCAGCTCGGCACGAACCTTCTCATGCAGCGCGGCAAAGCCCTCTTCCGTCCAGACCGGGCCACCGTTGGCGTCAATCAGCTTATCCACGCCGCAGGAAATACAGTCGTCAATCAGCTCCAGTACTTTGCCGTACGGGTTGAAGTACAGACCCAGCTTGGCTTTATTCGGCAGCTTCTCGTGCAGATATTTGATCGGCGACGGGATGTTCAACAACAGCAGACGGCGTAAGCCTGACCACATCGCCTGCTGTTGTTCAAGCGGATTATCAAACAGTTTGATCGCCACGCTGTCGCGCTCATCCACCAGCGCCGGCCACGCTTTGACTTTGTAATTACCCCGTTTTTGCTCGTAGCTTTCCGGCAGTTGCCCAAAGCTCCAGATGTGCAGCCCGCTCTGTTCTATACCGTCATCAGCCACCGCCGAGAGCGTCTCCTGCACTTTTCCTTTCAGCCGGTCTTTCAGTTCCGGCAACGAGCGCCCTTCCTCCAGCTTCTTGTTTTTATCATCTACCACCCGGAAGGTGATCTTCAGATGATCGGGCACCTGATCCCAGTGCCAATCCTCGCGGTCAACCGTCACGCCTGTCATCCGACGTAGCTCACGCTCCATCGCGTCCAGCAGCGGCAGTTCCAGCGGCGTTACGCGGCCCAGAAACGCGTCGGCATAGTTAGGGGCCGGAACAAAGTTACGCCGCACCGGCTTCGGCAACGACTTGATCAGCGCAATCACCAGTTCGCGGCGCAAGCCCGGGATCTGCCATTCAAAACCACTCTCGTCGACCTGATTAAGCAGCGGCAGTGGAATATGCACGGTCACCCCGTCCGCATCCGCTCCCGGTTCAAACTGATAGCTCAACCGCAGTTTCAGCGAGCCCTGATGCCAGAAGTTCGGGTAGTCCAGCTTGCTGATGGTGTCCGCGCCCTCTTTGATCAACATGCTCTTTTCAAAATTGAGCAGGTCTGGCGTCTCGCGACTGGTTTTCTTCCACCAGTTATCAAAGTGACGGGCGGAAATGACATCATGGCTAATGCGCTCGTCGTAGAACTCAAACAGCGTCTCGTCGTCCACCAGAATGTCGCGGCGACGCGATTTATGCTCCAGTTCTTCCACTTCGGCACGCAGTTTGAGGTTTTCGCGGAAGAAAGCATGACGCGTCTGCCAGTCGCCCTCCACCAGCGCATGGCGGATAAACAGTTCCCGGCACAGCGCCGGATCAATCTGGCTGTAGTTCACCTTACGCGCCGCGACGATCGGCAGACCGTAAACGGTCACCTTTTCTGTCGCCATCACGGCACCCTGCGCCCGTTCCCAGTGCGGTTCACTGTACGAACGTTTAATCAGATGCTGAGCGACGGGTTCCACCCACTCGGGATCGATCCGCGCGGCAATACGTCCCCACAGACGACTGGTTTCCACCAGTTCCGCCACCATTGCCCACTTCGGCGGCTTTTTGAACAAGCCGGAACCGGGGAAAATCGAAAAACGGGCATTACGCGCGCCGGTATATTCCTGCTTATCGGCATCTTTCATGCCAATATGCGACAACAGCCCGGTCAGTAGCGCAATATGGATCTCGCGGTATTCCGCCGGTTCGCTGTTCACCGGAATACCCAGCTCTTTTACCACCTGACGCAGTTGGGTGTAGATATCCTGCCACTCACGCACGCGCAGATAGTTCAGATAGTCGGTCCGGCACAGGCGACGAAACGCGTTTGACGACAGCGCTTTTTGCTGTTCCCCGAGGTAATTCCACAGATTCACAAACGCGAGGAAATCGGACTCTTTATCGTGGAAGCGACGGTGTTTCTCATCAGACGCCTGCTGCTTGTCCATCGGACGTTCGCGCGGATCCTGAATCGACAGCGCCGAGGTGATGATCATCGCCTCGCGCACGCAGCCGTGTTTTTGCGCCTCCAGCACCATTCGCGCCAGACGCGGATCCACCGGCAACTGGCTCAACTGGCGACCCAACGGCGTCAGTTTATAGGCCGTCGCCTGTTCATCGGTGGTTATCGCGCCCAACTCTTCCAGCAGACGCACGCCGTCCTGAATGTTGCGCTTATCCGGCGCTTCGACAAACGGGAACGCGGCGATATCGCCCAGCCCCAACGCCGTCATCTGCAAAATGACCGACGCCAGGTTGGTGCGCAGAATCTCCGGGTCGGTAAACTCCGGACGCGACAGGAAATCGTCTTCAGAATAAAGGCGAATACAGATGCCTTCGGATACGCGGCCGCAGCGTCCTTTACGCTGATTGGCGGACGCTTGCGATACGGGCTCAATCGGCAGACGCTGTACTTTAGTGCGATAGCTGTAGCGGCTGATACGCGCCGTACCAGGATCGATCACATATTTGATCCCCGGCACCGTCAGCGAGGTTTCCGCCACGTTGGTCGCCAGCACAATACGCCGCCCGCTGTGCGACTGGAAGACGCGGTTCTGTTCGCTATTCGACAGTCGCGCATACAGCGGCAGCACTTCCGTATGGCGCATATTGAGTTTATTCAGCGCGTCGGCGGTATCGCGGATCTCACGCTCACCGCTCATGAAGATCAGAATGTCGCCGGGGCTTTCACGCCCCAGTTCATCTACTGCATCGAAAATGGCCTGCAACTGGTCGCGTTCGGTGTCATCAGCCTCTTCGACGATCGGTCGATAGCGGACTTCCACTGGATACGTACGCCCCGAAACCTCGATGATCGGCGCATTGTTGAAGTGGCGCGAAAAGCGTTCCGGATCGATGGTCGCGGAGGTGATGATAATTTTCAGGTCCGGACGGCGCGGCAGCAGTTCTTTCAGATAGCCGAGCAGAAAATCGATGTTCAGACTGCGTTCGTGCGCTTCATCGATAATGATGGTGTCATACTGCATCAGCAAACGATCCTGCTGAATTTCCGCCAGCAGGATACCGTCGGTCATCAGCTTCACCATGGTGTTGTCGCTGACGTGATCGCTAAAGCGCACCTTATAACCGATGCATCCGCCCGGCTCCGTCTGCAGCTCTTCCGCGATACGGTTCGCCACCGTTCGTGCCGCCAGACGACGCGGCTGGGTGTGGCCAATCAACCCTTTCACTCCACGCCCCAGTTCCATACAGATTTTCGGGAGCTGAGTGGTTTTACCTGAGCCGGTTTCCCCGGCCACGATCACCACCTGATGGTCGCGAACGGCGTCGAGGATCGCCTGTTTCTTCTGACTGACGGGCAGGTTTTCCGGGTAGGTAATCTCAGGTCGCGCCGCTTCACGTAGCACAACTTTACCTGCCGCCTGTTCAATCTCTTTCGCCATCTCCTGGTAAATGGCCTGTTGTGCATCAGGATTTTTAACCTTCTTCACACCGTGCAGGCGGCGCGAAAAGCGCTGCCGATCGCGCAGCATCAGTGAATCCAGCTGCTGCTGTAAGGCATGAAAGGATAATTTTTGTTGTTCTGTCATAGCGTTAAAAGGCAGAGCACTGCCTGATTAAATCTCTTCTAAATGATAGGTATAGAGTACCACATCAGCACATTTTGTGTGTTGTTCAATAAATTCGAACATAGGATTCGATATATTGCGCTTTCTCTGCGACAGGATTGTGAATAAAGTGTCAACAAGCAACGGGGCACAGCCCATTCAAACACCTATTAAGGAAACACCCATGAGCAAGGTATTAGTTCTCAAATCCAGTATTCTGGCAGGGTACTCTCAGTCTGGTCAGTTGTCTGATTATTTTGTTGAACAGTGGCGTGAAAAGCACTCTGCTGACGAAATCACCGTTCGTGACCTGGCTGCTAATCCGATCCCGGTACTGGATGGCGAACTGGTGGGTGCCCTGCGCCCGAGCGACGCGCCGTTGACGCCTCGTCAACAGGACGCGCTGGCGCTCTCTGATGAACTGATCGCTGAACTGAAAGCGCACGACGTGATTGTTATTGCCGCGCCGATGTACAACTTCAACATCCCGACGCAGTTGAAAAACTACTTCGACCTGATTGCTCGTGCTGGCGTGACGTTCCGTTACACCGAGAAAGGTCCGGAAGGTCTGGTGACCGGTAAACGTGCGGTGATCCTCTCCAGCCGTGGCGGTATCCACAAAGACACCCCAACTGACCTGATTGCGCCGTACCTGAAAGTCTTCCTCGGCTTCATCGGCATCACCGACGTGAACTTCGTGTTCGCAGAAGGGATCGCCTACGGTCCGGAAGTGGCGTCTAAAGCGCAGTCTGACGCAAAAGCCGCCATTGATAGCGTAGTTGCAGCATAAGTTCTTCCCCTCCCGCTCCGGCGGGAGGTTTTTGATTACTTCGCCTGATAACGCAAATATCCCACCACTCCGTTACTCGCACCGTCACTCGGATGATTCACCCCGTCAGTAACTTCCACGCAGGCAAAATCGAACGGCGACACATTCTCAATGCATGCCACGTTCACGCCATACTGATCCGGACTGGAGCGTCGCTGGTGGAAAGTGTATATCCCACACACTGAACAAAAAAAATGCCTTGCTGTGCCGGTATTGAAACGATACTCCGTCAGTTTATCCTGCCCAGAGAGAACCGTTATCCCCATCAACGGCGCAGAAACCACTACCGCACCGCGCATCCGACAAAATGAGCAGTTACAACGCCGGATGGTATTGAATCCATCGCTGAGATGAACGGTAAACCTGACGGCACCACAGTGGCACTGCGCAGTCAGTTTTTCAGTCATTTTTAACCTCCGCCTTATGCCTTTTGCGCAATACTATCCAGCGTTGCCAGCACGTCAGTTGACAGAGTCAGATCCCCTGCGGCCATATTTTCATGCAAATGCGTCACCGACGACGTACCCGGTATCAGTAAAATAGTCGGCGAGCGGTGCAGCAACCAGGCCAAAGCGACCTGCATCGGCGTTGCATTGAGGCTCGCGGCCACCTCTGAGAGCGTTGAAGACTGGAGCGGTGTAAACCCGCCCAGCGGGAAAAAGGGGACGTAAGCAATGCCGTCTTCCGCCAGTGAGTCGATCAGCGCATCATCCTGACGATGGGCGATGTTGTACTCATTCTGCACGCAAACCACGTCTGCGATACGGCGCGCTTGCGCCACCTGGCTGGCAGTCACATTACTCAGGCCGATGTGTTTGACCAGCCCCTGCTGCTGAAGCTCAGCCAGCACGGTAAAACTCTCTTCAATGGATCCTTCATGAGGGCCGTGACCGTCGCCCAGCATAATGCGTAAATTAACGACATCCAGCACATCCAGACCAAGATTGCGCAGATTATCGTGAACCGCCTGCCTGAGTTCCGCTGGCGAGAATGCCGGTAGCCAGGCGGCATCGTCTCCACGGCGGGCGCCGATTTTAGTGACAATCACCAGATCGTCCGGATAAGGATGCAGCGCTTCGCGAATGATTTGATTGGTGACGTGCGGACCGTAAAAATCGCTGGTATCAATATGATTGACGCCCAGCGCGATCGCTTCCCGCAGCACCGTCAATGCAACATGACGATCGCGCGGTGGACCAAAAACCCCAGGCCCAGCCAGTTGCATCGCCCCATATCCTATGCGTTTGACCTGCCGGGAACCGAGTGAAAACGTGTCAGATTTACTATGACTTGCCATAACTGCCCCTTCTGCTGAATAGCGCGTAAGAAAAGACAGTATAGAAACTTACCCTGCAAATTATTACGCGCAACCCAACAAAAAGGAAAAACCGCAGGCAGCGATTAACATTCGTTATTTCCGTAACCACTTCCCGTTGATGCCCTGGACATATTCTCCTGGTTTGGCTCGTTCGACCAGTTTCTGTCCGGCCATTTTCGCCACTTCATCGACCGGGATGTTGTGACTCTCGGCCAACTGTTGGTAACTGGCGCTGCGTGCTTTGTTGATTTCACTGACCAGCGCCTGCGTTTGTGCATCTTGTTTCAGCGCCACCAGATAACCATTGAATGTTTCACCGACCCGGCCCTGGGTTCTGGCCTCATTTAACGTCAGCGCAAAGGCGCTGCCACTCAGTAAACTCAGAATGAGCGTCGCCAGAATAAAGGTTCTTTTCATTATCACCTCAGAACAAGTCACTGCGGGATTTGAGCAGGCTTTCAACGTCCTTATCCACTTTGATATGGATTTCATGCTCAATTTTGACGTTCATATTGATGGTGATCGGCTCTTTNCTTCGTGGGTGTAGTTGAGATTCACCGTGCCGACCTTGCCATCCACATGGCTGTTGCCACGAATTTGCGCCTGCATCGTCAATACGCCCAGATTGTCCAGATTGATTTTGGTCCATGAGTGGGCAATCTCCATATACCGCAACCAGTTGATGGCCGCCCCTGCAGCCATGTTGTCTTTCACCACCGCATCGGCGGTGTCTTTATCGATGCGCAGCGTCATCGGACCAGGATTGGTTAACCAGCCGTCTTTGATAATCCATTTCTCATCATTCAGCCACAAAGGGAGCGCACCACTCACCGGCCCGGACATGGCAAACTGTTTCGGATTTACCGCGCTGATGAGTTCGCTTGAGGAGATATTTTGCACCCGCACCAGCGCCGGATCGTGCTGCGGCATCCGCAGCTGCTGCATGGNTACATCCACATTCACGTCAGTCAGTAGCAGCGGATCGGCTTCACTCCACGGATAAGCGCCTTCCAGATCGGCGGTGATATTGGTAGCGGTCACCTGGTTGACGACTTCGGCAATGCGTAGCGAAACCGGTCCGCGCGTCCCCAGTTGCCACGCGCCCGCACTAAAGCGGAACGGCAATACGAAATCGACGCCGTTGATCTGGTTATCCGGCATCCAGGCGCTGCCGCCTTTTAAGACGCCGTGACCTCCGGCCTCGAATCCCTGCTCTGCCGCTGCCGAAAACGCCACCTGGGCATACAGTTCGCCCTCCCGTAATTTCATTTTCCACTCTGGCGGCACCAGCGGCTGGAACACCTCCAGCGACTGTTTTGGCCACCAGGCCTGGCCGCGTAAACGTAAGCCATCCCAACGACCGTTTAACCGCACGGGGCCGATCGCCCCGGCATGTAAATCGCCTTTGAACACGAAAAAGGTTGGATCGCGCCCCTCTACGCTGAACTTGAGGGTTGAGGGCGGCAAAACGCTGCCGCCGGAGAAATGCGTCTCACCGGCATCGAACGAGAGCGCTCCGCTGAACCGGGGGTGTGCCGCATCACGCACCCATTCGACCGGTTTATCCATGATCAAACGGGGGGTTTCAACCTTCATGGTGCCGTACTGAAGCTGGTCAAATCCCGTGGACAAATCGGTCAGCGTGATGGTGTTGTCATGCCACTCACCTTTGCCTGCCACATCCCATTTCGCGTGCATCGGGGTAAAACTGCCCTCGCCCCAGTAGCGCCACTGCCAGCGCCCCGCATCGGGCAGAAAGTCATTCGCCAGACCGTCCAGATGCAGAACGAAATCCCCCATCTGATTCTCATGGGCGCGCAGAATTGCCTGCAATCGTCCGTCCACGCCACGCTGAGTGACCTTCACACCCGCCAGCGGCCAGCGAATTTCGTCAATATCCAGCGAGTCGATGACCCGTCCGCGCGAGCGCAGCAGCGCGCCAGGTTCAAACGTCAGTTCCGGATCGGTCAGGCTGCCGGTCAACTGGGCAGGCAATCTGGCATAGAAAATCAGATCATCCTGCTTGGCTTCGCCGGTCAGTTGCAGCGGCATCGCGCTGTTGTCCATGCTCAGTTTTCCCGGCCCAAACGAAAGCACCGCGTTGCCTTTCCCTGCTTCCCCCTGGGTCAGCACATTAAGCCGTCCGCTGATCACCGCGTTCTCGGTGCCTTCCTGCCAGTTGTCCACCTTCACGCCCAGGCGCCCACTGAGGGGAAAGCCCTGATAAGGCCATGACCAGCGCCCGTCGCTGATGGTTAACTGCTGGCGCGTGAGTTCCCACGGCAGGTCAAGCAGCGGATCGGCATTATCCCGTGCCATCACGATTAACTGCCCGGCATTCTCACGCCACTCCAGTTCCGCATCGACCAGCGATGGCTCCTGCGGCAGGCTGAGCGTGGCGACGGTGTGCCCGCTCACCGGCAGTCCATCCGGCACCAGCGGCATCGTGAACTCACCAACCAGTTTGACCGGCGGTTGGCCTTCAAACGCCATGACATCAAGCTCACTCACCGTCAGTGTCTGACCACGCAACTGCCCCTGAAATTTCACCTTATCGCCCTGATAGCGGAGTTGCTGGAGGGAAGCGGTCAGCGAGACGTTCAGTTTGCCCTGCCATACCTGCCAGGGTGAAAGAATAACGTTGTCGATAGTGATCCAGGTATTGGGCAGCATGGACTGCCATTCAGCGAGAGTGCGCGGCGCAGCGGGAGATTGTTCCGTTTGCGGCAGTTTTGCCAGACAGGCAGAATCGAGTTCCAGCGTGCCAATATCCAGTTGCCAACGGCTGGGATGCGACAACCGGGCCTGACTGACCCGGGCCAACTGGCAATCATCAACCAGATAGCGAAGTTCAGGAATATGTAAACCATGGCGCGTGAATCGGGGACTGTCATCCAACGCAATGCGCGTTCCAACCGGCAGCCAGATGCCCGCCAGCGTGGGAACCCACAACCCCAGCGTCATCACCAGAGTCAGCGGCACGAGGATCACGAGTAACAGAAGCGCCAGAACGGCTTTATATTTACCCTTCATGGGCAGTTAATATCCTGATTTAGCGAAAAATTAAGCCGAATTAGGCCGCTATTGTGTCATGTTTAGTTAACCATGCCCAGATTAAGAATAGATGCTCCAGGATGACACACAAACTTTTCGCCATCGTAAAAAACAGAAAGTAAGATAAATTACAGAGGCTTATCAGATAAATCTAAAGACTACCCGCAGGCAATAGCCGGAAAACTATTGCCCACAATTCGGCTTTTAGTCCCGGTTGATATGAAAAATCAGAGGCTGGAGGGAGTGAGGAAATGACAAGAATACGGGCGCTGTGAGGTCTGTATGATTAACCTCCATAGCAGAAGCAGATTTTAACGATTATTCATTTCCTGTGCCCTCAGAAATGCAGACCTGCTCATCGCTCTGAATATATCACTGTCGATCTCATTATCTATTTCTGAACCACATGTTTTGCCCACAGGGAACCATCTGATAATTAAATCTGAGAACGAAAACTGACGTCTCTCACCTGCAGGCATTAGGGTGAATTGCAGTCTGTTACACAGGAACATATTGATATTAATCGATGTTGACGCCATATCAGTCGTAACCTGACGAACTAAGGGTTGTTTGTGTCACCGAAACAGATGTGAGGAGCAGCGCGACCACCTTGCTAAAATCTGCAATCGACACACTGAACGAACAGCCTATGGATGCTCTAGAATTATTCATTAGAGGTATCACTTTCAATAATATTTTATGTTTTGTAAAATAATTTTAATTCGATAATTGTGATTCGACATCACTGGAGAAAGACTTATGAAACTCGCCGTCTACAGTACAAAACAGTACGACAAAAAGTACCTGCAGCAGGTTAACGAAGCCTTTGGTATTGAGCTTGAATTCTTTGATTTTCTGTTGACGGAGAAAACGGCTAAAACCGCACATGGTTGCGAAGCGGTTTGTCTCTTCGTGAACGATGATGGCAGTCGTCCGGTGCTCGAAGAACTGAAAAATCATGGTGTTAAGTACATTGCGTTGCGTTGCGCGGGTTTCAATAACGTCGATCTGGATGCGGCAAAAGAGTTAGGTCTGCAGGTCGTTCGTGTCCCGGCCTATTCTCCGGAAGCCGTCGCGGAACATGCGGTGGGCATGATGATGACCCTTAACCGCCGTATTCACCGCGCTTATCAGCGTACCCGCGATGCTAACTTCTCACTGGAAGGGTTAACCGGCTTCACGATGCACGGAAAAACAGCGGGTGTGATTGGCACCGGGAAGATCGGCATCGCCGCCCTGCGTATTCTGAAAGGCTTTGGAATGCGTCTGCTGGCGTTTGATCCGTACCCCAGCGCAGCTGCGCTCGAGCTCGGCGTGGAATATGTTGATCTGCCGACGCTGTTCGCCGAATCCGATGTGATTTCGCTGCACTGCCCGTTAACACCGGAAAACTATCACCTGCTGAACCATGCAGCGTTTGATCAGATGAAAAATGGCGTGATGGTCATCAACACCAGTCGCGGCGCCCTGATCGATTCTCAGGCAGCGATTGAAGCGTTGAAAAATCAGAAAATTGGTTCACTGGGAATGGACGTTTACGAAAACGAACGCGATCTGTTCTTTGAAGATAAGTCGAACGACGTTATCCAGGATGATGTTTTCCGTCGCCTGTCGGCCTGTCATAACGTCCTGTTCACCGGGCATCAGGCCTTCCTGACCGCTGAAGCGTTGACCAGTATTTCTGAGACCACACTGCAAAATTTACAGCAGTTAGCGAACGGAGAAACCTGCCCTAACGCCCTGTTCTGATCCGCCGCCCTCCTGTTCGCAGGAGGGCATTTCAGAATTTCCCCAATGCCACTGGCGATAAGATCGGTATGCTGTCGGTGGCGATTACGTTTTAATGCAGAGAGTTAACATGAAGAAGGTCGTAGCGCTGGTTGCGCTGAGCCTGCTGGTTGCAGGTTGTGTAAGCAATGGAAAAGTGTCGGTCAGCCGTGAGCAATTACAGCATCACCGCTTTGTGCTGGAGAGCGTAGACGGTAAACCGATCAATGCGACGGGTCATCCGCTTGAACTGAGTTTTGGCGAAAAGATGATGATTTCGGGCAATATGTGTAATCGCTTCAACGGTCAGGCATCACTTTCTGACGGTGCATTGAAGGTAAAAGAGATGGCGATGACCCGGATGATGTGCGCCGATCCCCAGCTCAGCGAGCTGGATAATACCCTCAGCACCATGCTGAAACAGGGCGCACAAGTAGACCTGACCGCCAACCAGCTCACTCTGGCCACAGCGGAACATTCGTTAAGCTATAAACTTGCCGATTTAATGCAGTAATGGGCGCTTAATAGCTACCACAGCTTCCCGCGGCGAGGGATTGTTCGCTGCAACGTTTGCCGTTGGGAAGCGCGCACATACCGATTGCCGATCCGTCTAACTGACGGGCAACGGAAAGTGAACCGCCTATCATGGCGCAATTGGCCTCACCGGAACTGGTCATCGATGCTTTTAAACCCGGTGCGACATGCGCTGCTGTCGCCTGCTGAACAGGTTCATTGTCACTGCTGCAAGCCGACAATAATAACGCGGCACATCCTACCCAAAACGCTGCGCGCATTTGACTCCCCTCATATTCTGTAAGCGTAAACAAGCCGCACTAATAATAGGCATCCGAATCCGTCGCGTCGAGAGTCAAAACGCGCAATTATGCGGCCCCGCCGCATTTTATTGCGCTTTATTCACCCGGATTTGGATCCCATGGCCTTGTTCTGTCGTTATGCGCTCACCCGGCGAGCGGTTAAATAGTGCGCCTGCCAGTACTGATTCGATAAATGTGACATTGTCACGCCTTGCGAGCTGGAGGCATGAATAAAGGTATCATTGCCGATATAGACGCCAACGTGATGCACGTTCGGCTCTGTCTTAAAGAACACCAGATCGCCGACTTTCAGCTCACGCTGACTAACTCTCTGCCCCATATGACTTTGCTCCTGCGCGGTACGCGGCAAGCGTCTATGGATAACCGAGGCAATAATTCTGCGCGTAAACGCCGAACAATCAATACCATTGCGGCTGTCACCACCCCAGCGGTAATCGGTTCCTCTCCACACCGCAAATTCACTCATAATGCGACGCTTAAGTTGCGCTTTCTTATTCTGAACAGGCGCTTGTGAAAAGTGCCCTTCAGAATAAGAGAGTTGCGAAAAGGTATTGAATCCCCAGTCTTTGGCCTGGATTTTCACGAAGGCAAATGACGACGATGAGACGGAAATAAGTAAAGAAAGCAGTAATATTCGTAACATAACCTAATCAAAACAATTAAATATCTGAACACATCCATACGTTTGGCGCACGAAGAAGAGTTATCAATAACGATAAATAAAAGAGTCATTTTTGTTATAACGCGCATTCGCGATAAAAAAGATTTTCAATATTCAATAACGCGAAGGTTTACATCCCCTTCCCGTCCTGAACGGCGCTCAGTATAGGCGCGGGCGGCCTGATACCGAACTTAAAAAGTCTTATTAAGAAATTCACATCATGAGATAATGGCCAGGATAATAAATTCATTAAGGAAATCCTCAAAGGAAATCTCAATCCATTTTTGGACAATGCGTTTTATATATCGCCTCTCGCGCAAGCAATAACTAACTCATAACAAAAAAGCACAATTAAATATACAAGCCGGTGTTACGTGCCGGGTAATCAAATTGTCGTTGTTTTTGCGAGCCTTGTGTCAATTTGTGCACTCGAAAGCGGCACAACTTCTAGGGAATACAGGAAAGTCCTATACTAAAGGAATAACTATCAGGACGCTAAGTGGTTTCCTGCGTCCCTCTTTTTTTTGCGCAATGTAAGGGTGTCATATGCAAACAATTGACGGTAATGGTGCAGTCGCTTCGGTGGCGTTTCGTACCAGTGAAGTTATCGCCATCTACCCCATTACGCCCAGTTCAACGATGGCTGAACAGGCTGACGCCTGGGCAGGCAACGGGCTTAAAAACATCTGGGGAGATACGCCGCGCGTCGTCGAAATGCAGTCGGAAGGCGGTGCGATCGCGACCGTTCACGGTGCGCTGCAAACCGGCGCGCTTGCCACCTCCTTTACCTCTTCACAGGGGTTACTGCTGATGATCCCCACGCTGTACAAACTGGCGGGGCAATTAACCCCCTTTGTACTGCATGTCGCCGCCCGTACCGTGGCAACCCACGCGTTGTCCATTTTTGGCGATCATTCTGACGTCATGGCGGTCCGCCAGACCGGTTGCGCCATGCTGTGCGCCGCAAGCGTGCAGGAAGCGCAGGATTTCGCGCTGATCTCGCAAATCGCGACCCTGAAAAGCCGGGTTCCCTTTATTCACTTCTTTGATGGTTTCCGCACCTCGCATGAAATCAACAAAATCATCCCGTTGGCGGATGACACGATTCGCGGCCTGATGCCGCAGGCTGAAATTGACGCGCACCGCGCCCGGGCGCTCAACCCGGAGCACCCGGTGATCCGCGGCACTTCTGCGAATCCGGACACTTACTTCCAGTCCCGCGAGGCGACCAACCCGTGGTATGACGCGGTGTACGATCATGTCGAACAGGCGATGAATGATTTCGCTGCCGCAACCGGTCGTCACTATCAGCCGTTCGAATATTACGGCCATCCGCAGGCCGAACGGGTCATCATTCTGATGGGCTCTGCTATCGGCACCAGCGAAGAGGTGGTTGACGAACTGCTGACGCGCGGCGAGAAAGTCGGTGTGCTGAAAGTGCGCCTGTTCCGCCCCTTCTCGGCTAAACATCTGCTGCGGGCCTTGCCTGACTCCGTCCGTGCGGTTGCCGTGCTCGATCGCACCAAAGAGCCGGGTGCCCAGGCCGAACCGCTCTATCTCGACGTGATGACCGCGCTGGCGGAAGCTTTCAACAACGGTGAACGTGAAACGTTGCCGCGCGTGATTGGCGGCCGCTATGGCCTCTCGTCAAAAGAGTTTGGCCCAGACTGCGTGCTCGCGGTCTTTAATGAACTCCGCCAGGCGAAACCGAAACCGCGCTTCACCGTTGGTATCTACGATGATGTCACCAACCTGTCGTTGCCGCTGCCTGATAACACCTTACCGGCGACGGCGAAGCTGGAAGCGCTGTTTTACGGTCTCGGCAGTGACGGTAGCGTTTCGGCGACCAAGAACAACATCAAGATCATCGGTAATTCGACACCGTGGTATGCCCAGGGCTACTTCGTGTATGACTCCAAGAAGGCAGGCGGTCTGACGGTGTCTCACCTGCGCGTGAGTGAACAGCCGATCCGCTCTGCTTACCTGATCTCACAGGCCGATTTTGTCGGCTGTCACCAGCTGCAGTTTATCGATAAGTACCAGATGGCTGAGCGACTGAAGCCTGGCGGTATTTTCCTGCTGAATACGCCGTATCCCGCGGATGAGGTCTGGTCGCGCTTGCCACAGGAAGTACAGGCGGTACTGAACCAGAAGAAAGCGCGCTTTTACGTCATCAATGCGGCGAAAATCGCCCGTGAATGTGGACTGGCGGCGCGTATTAACACCGTCATGCAGATGGCGTTTTTTCATCTGACACAAATTCTGCCGGGCGATAGCGCGCTGGCTGAACTTCAGGGAGCAATCGCCAAAAGCTACAGCAGCAAAGGTCAGGACCTGGTGGAACGCAACTGGCAGGCACTGGCGCTGGCGCGCGAATCTGTTGCTGAAGTGCCGCTGCAGGCGGTTGATCCGCACAGCGCCAACCGTCCTCCGGTGGTATCTGACGCCGCGCCTGATTTTGTGAAGACCGTGACCGCGGCGATGCTCGCGGGGCTCGGCGATGCCCTTCCTGTCTCTGCGCTGCCGCCCGACGGCACCTGGCCTATGGGTACCACGCGCTGGGAAAAACGCAACATCGCCGAAGAGATCCCCATCTGGAAAGAGGAACTCTGCACCCAGTGTAACCACTGCGTTGCGGCCTGCCCGCACTCGGCTATTCGTGCCAAAGTGGTTTCGCCAGAAGCAATGGAGAACGCTCCCGCCAGCCTGCATTCGCTGGATGTGAAATCACGCGATATGCGCGGACAGAAATACGTTCTGCAGGTCGCGCCGGAAGACTGCACCGGCTGTAATCTGTGCGTGGAAGTATGCCCGGCGAAAGACCGTCAGAATCCGGAAATCAAGGCCATCAATATGATGTCGCGCCTTGAACACGTCGAAGAAGAGAAAGTGAATTATGACTTCTTCCTCGATCTGCCGGAAATTGACCGCAGTAAACTCGAGCGCATCGATATTCGTACCTCTCAGTTGATTACGCCGCTGTTTGAATATTCCGGTGCGTGTTCCGGCTGTGGCGAAACGCCGTATATCAAGTTACTGACCCAACTCTATGGCGACAGAATGCTGATTGCCAACGCCACGGGGTGTTCGTCAATTTACGGTGGTAACCTGCCTTCCACACCGTACACGACCGATGCCAATGGGCGCGGCCCCGCATGGGCAAACTCGCTGTTTGAGGATAACGCAGAGTTCGGTCTGGGCTTTCGTCTGACGGTCGATCAGCATCGCGTACGCGTGCTGCGTCTGCTCGAACAGTTTGCCGACCAGATCCCGGCTGAACTGAACGAAGCATTGCATTCAGACGCGACCCCTGACGTGCGTCGTGAGCAGGTTGCCGCGCTGCGTCAGCATCTGAAGGATGTCGATGGCGCACGTGAACTGCTCACCGACGCCGACGCGCTGGTTGAAAAATCCATCTGGCTGATTGGCGGCGATGGCTGGGCCTACGATATTGGCTTCGGCGGGCTGGATCATGTGATGAGCCTGACTGAAAACGTCAATATTCTGGTGCTGGATACGCAGTGCTACTCCAACACGGGCGGTCAGGCCTCAAAAGCCACGCCGCTTGGCGCGGTGACGAAATTTGGTGAGCACGGCAAGCGGAAGGCGCGTAAAGATCTGGGCGTCAGCATGATGATGTACGGTCATGTCTATGTCGCCCAGATTTCGCTCGGGGCGCAACTCAACCAGACCGTGAAGGCGATTCAGGAAGCGGAAGCGTACCCTGGTCCGTCGCTGATCATCGCCTACAGCCCGTGTGAAGAACACGGCTATGACCTCGCGCTGAGTCACGATCAGATGCGTCAGTTGACGGCGACCGGCTTCTGGCCACTCTACCGCTTTGACCCACGTCGTGCGGATGAAGGCAAATTGCCGTTGGCGCTGGATTCTCGCCCGCCGTCAGATGCGCTGGCAGAGACATTGCTCAACGAGCAACGTTTCCGTCGCCTGAATGCACAGCAACCGGAAGTGGCCGAGCAGTTATGGAAGGACGCCGCGGCCGATCTGCAAAAACGCTATGACTTCCTGGCGCAACTCGCCGGTAAAGCAGAGAAAACCAGTACCGACTGATCGATTGATAAATGTCGTTATCTGGATACCAAAAAAAAGCCCGAACAGCTGTTCGGGCTTGTCAAATTCGTTGTCGGTAAATCAGTACGCGTCGCATTGGACCAACAAAAAAGCAGTATGTGACAATAAAGGCATATAACGAACGAAGAATATCGCACTGGAATTATTTTGTATAATTTTTATTTTGTATGCTTTATGTAATTATATTCATGCCAATTATTATCATTTCTATGGAATTAATTCATTAAGGTTTTACTTAAGACGTAACAATTGATACTTATCTCTTTACGGAACTTCTCCTTTAGCATGTTTTTACTCCCCAAGAGAGGGAGTTACAGGCAAATAAAAAACTAAAGGATTATTTCGATGAAAAGAAAAGTACTGGCCCTTGTTATCCCTGCCCTGTTAGCGGCAGGCGCAGCACACGCCGCTGAAGTTTATAATAAAGACGGCAACAAATTAGATCTCTATGGCAAAGTTGATGGTCTGCATTATTTCTCTGATGATGCTAACAGTGATGGCGATCAAACTTATGTCCGTATGGGTTTTAAAGGTGAAACACAAATTAATGACCAACTGACCGGTTACGGCCAGTGGGAATATCAGGTTAACGCCAACACCACCGAAAGCGATCATGGCAACAGCTTCACTCGTCTTGCTTTTGCAGGTCTGAAATGGGGTGAATACGGTTCATTCGACTACGGTCGTAACTACGGCGCCATCTACGACGTNTCGGCGGTGACTCCTATACCCGCTCAGACAACTTTATGACTGGCCGTACCAACGGTGTCGCGACTTATCGTAATACGGATTTATTCGGTCTGGTTAATGGCCTGAACGTCGCCCTTCAGTATCAAGGGGCTAACGAAGATCAAATCACCAATGAACAGGAAGGTACCGGCAACGGCGGCGATCGTACTGTCCAGAACTCTAATGGCGACGGTTTTGGTCTCTCTTCGACCTATGACTTCGGGATGGGAATGAGTTTCGGCGCTGCCTACACCACCTCCGATCGTACCAACGAGCAAGTCAATGCCGGTGGCCGCGTTGCGGGTGGCGATAAGGCAGATGCCTGGACGGCGGGCCTGAAATATGACGCCAACAGCATTTATCTGGCTGCCATGTACTCTGAAACCCGTAACATGACCCCGTACGGTGATGACGGCGTAGCAAACAAAACCCAGAACGTTGAAGTGACGGCGCAATACCAGTTCGACTTCGGTCTGCGTCCGGCGGTGTCCTTCCTGATGTCAAAAGGTAAAGATCTGACCGGCCAGGGCAATGATGACAGTAAAGATCTGGTGAAATACGCGGATATTGGCGCGACTTACTACTTCAACAAAAACATGTCCACCTACGTTGATTATAAAATCAACCTGCTGGACAACGACGACAGCTTCTATTCTCGTAACAATATTAATACCGATGATGTCGTCGCACTCGGTATGGTCTATCAGTTCTAAGCCCTTCTGCCCGCTGGCAACGGCGGGCTTTTTCATTTTCCTCGCCGTCATAACCCATTCGTTTTGCCTATAACAAAATGCGATATCACGAAGACTAAAATCCCCGTTGGTTAAATGATATATTCAGGGTATGACCTGCCGTTGAGGATGCCGCCATGAACCATCAGCCTGTAAAATCATCACGAATTGCATCCGTCGGCTATGACGAGAAATCCTCTACGCTGGAAATCCGTTTCTACCAGACGGGTGTTCTGCAATATCGCGGCGTTCCTGCGCATATATACCGGAATTTTCTTTCCGTGGTCTCAAAAGGCCGATTTTATGACGGGGTAATTAAGGGAAAGTACCCGGAAATCAAAAGCAAATAATGTTGAATTGTGATCTTTGTCATTGTACTGAATCGGTGATAAGACGTTACACTTTATATGGATACTCAAACAGGAGGTTTAATGAACAGAACAATTCTTGTACCCATCGATATTTCAGACTCAGAATTAACTCAACGTGTGATTAATCATGTCGAGGCCGAGGCGAAAATTGACGATGCACAGGTTCATTTCCTGACCGTCATCCCGTCTCTGCCTTACTATTCTGCACTGGGCCTGGCCTACTCTGCGGAGTTGCCTGCCATGGATGATCTGAAAGCCGAAGCGAAATCTCAACTGGAAGAGATTATCAAGAAGTTCACTATCCCGTCGGACAGAGTACAGATCCATGTCGTTGAAGGCTCGCCAAAAGACAAAATTCTGGAAATGGCGAAAAAATTAGCGGTGGATATGGTGATTATTGCTTCACACCGCCCGGACATTACCACGTATTTGCTGGGGTCAAACGCCGCAGCCGTGGTACGCCACGCCGAGTGTTCCGTACTGGTCGTACGCTGACATTTTCAGCCCGCAGATCGCTGCGGGCTTTTTGCATCACTCTTCAGAGGCTTATTTACGCGTGTTTTTCACATTCCACGCGTTGACGTTGCAAAGCAGCGCAATGCCAACCGGTATCAGTGAACCCCAGAGCACCGCATTCCAGCCGTAGTGATTCAGTAAAGCTCCCGACGAGAATGAACCTACGATCATTACCCCAAATACGACAAAATCGTTCAGAGACTGTACCTGTGTTTTTTCCTCGGGCCGGTGATAGTCAATGATTTTCGCCGATGCGCCAGTAAACCCAAAGTTCCAGCCCAGCCCCAGCAAAATCAGCGACAGCCAGTAATGGAAGATGTCGGTTCCGCTAAGACCGACCAGCACAGAGCCTGCGGTGATCAATAATCCGACCGATGCTATTCGCATGGCGCCAAAGCGCTGAATCAATCTGCCGGTGAAAAAGCCGGGGCCATACATTGCAATGACGTGCCACTGGACACCGAGATTCGACGCCTGCTGTGAGATCCCGTGCATGTGCATGGATAGTGGAGCTGCGGTCATCAGAAAGTTCATGATCATGTACGTCACCGCGCCGCTGAATACCGTTCGGATAAACCCAGGCTGACGCACGATCTCGCGCAAAGGGCGCCCTCCTGATGTTGTCGCGACAGTCGATTCCACCGGGGTCACACCGCTGAGTATCAGCGCAGATATCACGGCGACGAATGCCTGCGCAAGGAACGTCACCGCGAAGGTGTGAGGCGGCCAGAGGTTCATCGTACCGGAAACCAACGTCGGACCAATCACTCCGGCAATGACACCGCCTCCCATCACCAGTGACAACGCCCGCGCCCGGCGTTCGGCCGTGACGCCATCGGTTGCCGCAAAGCGGAAACTCAGCGCGACCGCCGCGTATGCGCCGCCCATGAATGCCGCCGCGCAAAACAGCAAAAATGAACCAATAACCACGGCCAGAGCTGCGCTCAGGCCGGTAATAACTCCCGCCCCCGTGCCGACCATGAATGCGGCTTTACGACCGCGTTTTCGCGCCAGCGCGCCTAACGGCAAGATACAGGCCGCCATTCCCAGTACAAACATGGTGATGGGCAGCGTGGCCAGCGTGCTACTGGGCGCGATAGCATCCCCGACAATGGCCCCTGTGGCGTAGAAAACCACAGAATTAGCGCCAGCGAGCGCCTGCGCGGCAGACAGGCGAAGAATATTATTATTTTGTGCGGCGACAGGCAGGGTATGTTCGGCAGCCATCTGATTAATCATCCCGATTCATGGTAAGCACAATGCGTATCCAGTTTATTCGGGATAACTGACGATAAAACCAATCATTATGCCCGGCATGACTCGCAATATACCCTACGATGCCATGACCCGGAATACGCGCAGGCTTCTGATCATCATCCTTAATGATGAGTAATGCAGACCGGATGCGTTACCTGATGCTCAGTGTGCATCCCTACGATTTGTCGCTCAGCGGTAAAACGTGCTGGCATTCGTCGCCGCAATCCGTACCATACACGGCACACTTTCGCATGCGGTTTTTGGCCCGCAGGCGCAAACCCGTCTTATATTGCTAATCAGATGGGGCACAAATATGCGCAGATAGTGTATGAAATCGATGCAGGCGAATTAAAACGCCTTTGCCTCACTGGTGCCCCATTTGAGCGTTGAGTAAAGATTACATGTCGCAAAATCAAGAAATTAACAAAAAAGAACAGTACAACCTGAACAAATTGCAAAAACGTCTGCGTCGTAACGTGGGCGAAGCGATTGCCGATTTTAATATGATTGAAGATGGCGACCGCATCATGGTCTGCCTGTCCGGCGGCAAAGACAGCTACACGATGCTGGAAATTTTGCGCAATCTGCAACAAAGCGCCCCGATTAGCTTTTCGCTGGTTGCCGTTAACCTGGACCAGAAACAGCCCGGGTTCCCTGAGCACATTCTGCCTGAGTATCTTGAGCAACTGGGCGTTGAGTACAAAATTGTCGAAGAGAACACCTATGGGATCGTGAAAGATAAGATCCCGGAAGGCAAAACCACCTGCTCTCTCTGTTCACGCCTGCGTCGCGGTATTCTCTATCGCACGGCGACGGAGCTGGGCGCCACAAAAATCGCGCTGGGTCACCATCGCGACGATATTCTGCAAACCCTGTTCCTCAATATGTTCTACGGCGGAAAGATGAAAGGTATGCCGCCGAAGCTGATGAGTGATGATGGTAAACATATCGTGATCCGCCCGCTGGCCTATTGCCGCGAAAAGGATATCGAACGCTTTGCCGAAGCCAAAGGTTTCCCGATCATCCCTTGCAACCTGTGCGGTTCACAACCGAACCTGCAACGTCAGGTGATTGCCGATATGCTTCGTGACTGGGATAAGCGCTATCCTGGCCGTATCGAGACGATGTTCAGCGCCATGCAGAACGTGGTGCCTTCACACCTGAGCGACATTAACCTGTTCGACTTCAAAGGTATTAAGCACGGTTCTGACGTTGTTGATGGCGGCGATCTGGCGTTTGATCGTGAAGAGATCCCGCTCCAGCCTGCAGGCTGGCAACCGGAAGAAGACGACAATCAGCTTGATGAACTTCGCCTGAACGTTGTCGAAGTGAAGTAACAGCAATAGCAATGGGCCGGATAGTTTTCATCTCCGGCCCAACACGGGTTTATTTCAGCAAACGAACCCGACAGGTTTTACCTTTAATCTTCCCGTTCTGCAGTTGTTTCCACGCCTTATGCGCGACCGACTGACGGACCGCCACATAGACATGTGCCGGATGCACGGCAATTTTGCCAATGTCCGCGCCATCCAGACCAATATCTCCGGTTAACGCCCCCAGCACATCGCCTGGACGCATTTTGGCTTTCTTGCCGCCGTCGATGCACAACGTCGCCATTTCAGCGACCAGCGGCGCTACGCTGCGTTGCGTTGGCGCAGGGACCCAGTTAAGGGTGATCTGCAGCATTTCAGAGAGAATATTCGCCCGCTGCGCCTCTTCCGGAGCACAAAAACTGATAGCCAGACCGCTGTTCCCGGCACGCGCGGTACGGCCAATCCGGTGAACGTGAACCTCCGGGTCCCACGCCAGTTCGAAATTCACCACCAGCTCCAGCGATTTAATATCGAGCCCGCGTGCCGCAACGTCAGTCGCCACCAGCACCCGCGCGCTGCCATTGGCAAAACGCACCAGCGTCTGATCGCGGTCGCGCTGTTCCAGATCGCCATGAAGTGCCAGCGCGCTTTGCCCGGCCTCATTGAGCGCATCGCACACCGCCTGACAATCCTTTTTGGTATTACAGAACACCACGCAGGAAGCCGGCTGATGCTGACTGAGCAGCGTTTGCAACAGTGGAATCTTACCGTGCGCAGAGGTTTCAAAGAATTGCTGTTCGATGGCGGGGAGCGCATCCACCGCATCAATTTCGATAGAGAGCGGATTACGCTGCACGCGACCGCTGATTGCCGCAATCGCTTCCGGCCAGGTGGCAGAAAACAGCAGCGTCTGACGCGACGCGGGCGCGAAACGGATCACCTCGTCGATTGCCTCACTGAACCCCATATCCAGCATCCGGTCAGCTTCGTCCATCACCAGAGTGGTCAGCGCGTCCAGCGAAACGGTGCCCTTTTGCAGGTGGTCGAGCAAACGACCGGGTGTGGCGACGATAATATGCGGCGCATGCTGAAGAGAATCGCGCTGCGCTCCGAAGGGTTGGCCACCGCAAAGCGTCAGGATTTTGGTATTCGGTAAGAAACGCGCCAGACGACGCAGTTCACCGGCCACCTGATCCGCCAGTTCTCGCGTCGGGCAAAGAACCAGCGACTGCGTCTGAAACAGGGCGACATCAATATGCTGTAACAAGCCGAGACCAAATGCTGCCGTCTTACCGCTGCCGGTTTTCGCCTGCACCCGAACATCCTGCCCGGCAAGGATCGCTGGCAGCGCCGCCGCCTGGACGGGGGTCATGGACAGATACCCCAACTCGTTCAGATTCTCGAGCTGGGCGGCGGGTAACACATTCAGGGTAGCAAAAGCAGTCACAATTTAATCTCACGGTAAACGACTCACAGTCGGCAGGCGCGTATCCTCGCAGATCTGCGCGTGCGATGCGACATTTTAATCGGCTCTTCATCCGGCGGCGGATCCGGCATCGGCTGCGGACGGGGAATCGGGTCAGGAATGGGTATGGGTTCAGTTGGCACAGAATCAGAGAAATGAATCGTCCGATCGTGCAGAGTTAACAATTGAAACATGGTTGCCTCCAGTCTGTCGTGGACTCCCTTTTAGGGTAGTCGCTGAAAACAGGCAGGCAAAAAAAAGCCGACTTATTTAAGTCGGCGTCGTACGAATCAATTGTGCTATGCAGTAATTCAAAAAAGGAAGTAAGACAATATGGAGCGCAACGCCCATCGCTTGACGTTGCATTCACCTGCAAGAGTGATATTGCCCCGAACAGGCGTGCTATTTATTGACTTCGCTCAATCTTAACGCCGTTTTTAGGCAGAGAAATCTCTTAAAACACCCGTTTTTACAACCATTTACTACGATGCAACCATAAAGTAACACCACCAATCAGAACCACTAACAGAATACAAAAGAGTGAAAAGCCAAATTGCCATCCTCCTCCGGGTATGCCGCCGAGATTGACGCCGAACAGTCCGGTCAGAAACGTGCTGGGGAGGAAAACCATCGCCATCAATGACATGGTATAGGTACGTCTTGCCAGTGACTCCTGCATCACCTGGGCAATTTCATCCGCCATCACGCCGGTGCGGGCGATACAGGCATCAATTTCATCCAGCCCTCTTCCCAGCCGGTCGGCAATGTCCTGCATCCGGCGTCGCTGATCGTCCGTCATCCACGCCAGACGCTCGCTGGCCAGTCGCGAATAGACATCGCGCTGCGGCGCCATATAGCGGCGCATCACAATCAGTTGTTTTCGCAATAGCGCGAGGAAGCCGCGCGGCGGGATTTGCTGATCGAGCAGATTGTCTTCGAGGTCGATGATTTTATCGTGCAACTGTTCGATAAATTCGCTGGCGTGATCGGTCAGCGCATCGCATACGTCAACCAGCCAGCCGCCGCAGTCAGCAGGCCCGGTGCCTTCCTGGAGATCGCTGACGACATCGTCAAGCGCCAGCACCTTCCGCTGACGCGTGGAGACAATCAGCCGTTCATCCATATACAGACGCATCGCCACCAGTTGGTCCGGGCGCTCATCAGTGCTGCCATTGATACAGCGCAGCGTAATAAGCGTCCCTTCGCCCAGGCGGCTGACGCGTGGACGAAGGCTTTCTCCCGCCAGCGCATCCCTGACATTATTCGGCAGCAGCGGCGTTGTCGCCAGCCATTGCGCGCTGTCCGGATGCGTGTAGTTCAGATGCAGCCAGCACGGATGTTCACGGCTGATCACATCATCATCTTCCAGCGGTTTCACGCCGCCTTTGCCGTCCAGCAACCAGGCAAACACCGCATCCGGCACACTAACTTGAGACCCTTTAATGGCTTCCATTTTGCTTCCCATACTTCGCGCTTTTCTGGTTAGTCTAGCCGTCGACGTATGTTAAGCAACCACTCATTCTCCCAATGTGCTGCCAGGGCTCATGAAAAGCCACGGGCGTAGCGCTTGTGTGCTGAGGTAGAAATCTCTTCTGTCGAATCACTTAAACGGAACTGATGTGTTTTCGACTGGAGATCGACAACCTGCGATTTCAGCACATCCGACGATCCGGATAATTCATCCACCATCAACGCGTTACTTTGGGTAACTTTTTCCAGTTCGTTCATTGCCTGGGTTATCTGATTTATTCCTTTTTCCTGCTCAGCCGTGGTGGTTGATATTTCCTGCATCAACTGACTTAACTGCCCTGCGCCCTGAACGATTTCCTGCATATTCTTTTCTGTTTCGCCTACGACCGTTGCGCCTTGTTGTACATTTTGATGCGTGACGTCGATAAGTCCCCGAATATTTTTTGCGGCTTCGGCACTTCTGTGCGCCAGATTTCGCACCTCCGTCGCCACAACGGAAAATCCTTTTCCTTGCTCACCGGCGCGCGCCGCTTCGACTGCAGCATTCAGGGCCAGAATATTGGTCTGGAACGCAATATCATCAATCAGGGTAATTATTTCTGTCATTTGCTGTGTACACGTCGTGATCGAATGCATGTTGCTGGCAACCTGAACCATTAATTCGCTGCCTTTGTACGCGCATTGCATCGCGCTATTGGCCTGCTGATTAGCGAGTCGCGTGTGGTCAGCGTTGTTACGCGTGCTGGCCGCCATCTGTTCCATGCTGGCAGCCGTCTGGATTAAAGAGGCAGACTGTTGTTCCGTTTTTACGGATAATTCAGCGCTACGGGCGGCCAGTTGCTCTGACAACAACAGCGCCGTTTTCGAGGAAAGTCGGATCTCGCGCACCAGCGTCGCGATACTGCCGGATAAACTGTTGATACCCGGAATCAGTCTCCCGGCGCAGTTATTACCAAATTCAGGAATATGAACGGCGAGATTTCCCGCTGTCACCTGTTCAATACTTTTCTTTACCGTATTGATGGGCGTGACAAGATATATTGTCATGTAGCACCATAATGCGAATAACGCCAACAAAAAAAGTACGTTCATTGAAATAATAACCGACAGCCTGACCGAGTACATTATTTGTACAATGTTAATCAGACTAAAGGTAAATAGCAGAAATACGATAATAAATGTTCTGACGCTAATGTGTTTTAACATTTTAAACCTGTTAGTGGTTAATATGGCAGGTCATATTTATATAGCATCAGAAAAGCATATATTCTTCACGTTCAGCTCGCTATTCGAACTTCACGCAGAGATCCATCGAATTTACTTTAAAGAAGGATAATGCCAATTAAGTTTGCCTTATGCTTACCGTTAATCATGAGGTGAGACCGCTTTCCCCTGCACGCCCAAGCGATTCCACTGCTTAACAGTTAAGCGATACAACACTCTCTTTGATAAACGTTTAATCTGACTTAAATGATTAGATTTCATAACGTTTGAGTACGCACAGTCACGCTCTTGCCGCTTTTCGCCTTTGAACGCTAATGAGGTGGGCAAAAATTTCGGTATTTGTCCTTTCATTTCTCATGCGAATGGATGAATCCCTGCTAAATTTAACTGCACGACAGACATTCGATGGAAAGCCAGATGTTGCACGTATCATGGGATCCGGTTTTAATCGGCATCTCGTTTCTTGTTGCGTTCATAGCTGCATTTGTCTCCCTCGATAGCGCGGGTAAAGTGGCTATTTCTGTGCGGCGAGAATCGACATTCTGGCGCTTATCGGGTGGTATTACGCTCGGTATGGGGATCTGGTCAATGCACTTCATCGGAATGTTGGCGATGAAAATGAGCATGCCCCTTAACTATCATCTTCCGCTGACCGCCCTCTCCTTTGCGATCGCCCTGATTGCGGCGTCGCTGGCGATTCACATTGCCATTTCCGGTATTCCACTTTCACGAATCAGACTACTTGCCGCCACCACGGTTCTGAGCATAGGAATGGTGGCCATGCATTATATCGGGATGGCAGCGATCGTTGGGCACGGCGCTATCGTCTGGAATCAGGGGCTGGTTGCTCTGTCCGTTATTATTGCCGTTGCGGCCTCCGGTCTCGGCCTGCGGCTGGCTTTTACGCCGCGCCAGACTACACGTCAGGCCTTGCTTAACCGATTGGCCGCGTCGTTGATTGTCGCCCTGGCGATCTCCGCCATGCATTACACCGGCATGAGCGCCGCCACATTCAGTCATCACAACCACGAACTCCACACGGGCTTAAGCCAGGTCGAACTCGCCGTTTGCGTCGCAGGTATTACGCTGGTCACGCTGGGTATGATGCTGATCATCGCGATGCTGGACTCGCACATGCGGACGTCGCAGTTGGCGGAAACGCTCTCTCAACTCAACAAACAACTGACGCAGCAACGTCATTTTGATGCGCTAACAGGACTGCCAAACCGCGCGCAAATCGATACCTGCTTACTCAACTGTATGGAAGATTCGGCGCTCCAGCAGCGGCGATTTGCCGTTCCCTTTATCGATCTTGACCGCTTTAAAATCGTCAATGATACCTGGGGGCACCATATAGGCGACCAGTTATTGATAGCCAGTAGCCAACGCATCCTCGCCTGTCTTGATGACACCATGACGCTAGCCCGCTTAGGCGGCGATGAATTTATTCTGTTGATGCCAGAGAACAATACCGAAGCCATCTCCTCGCGAATGGACCGTATTGCCAACGCCCTGCGAATGCCTTTCTCCCTTTCAGGTCATATTATTCGTGTTTCGCTCAGCGCCGGACTCAGCTTCTATCCCGAACATGGCACCACCACCCATGAGTTACGCGTGAAGGCGGATGTCGCGATGTATCATGTGAAACAACAGGGTCGGGATGGCTGGGCCATCTACCAGCCGGAAATGGAAGCCACTGTGACCACTGCGCCAGCCTTCTTACAGGGCCTGTCCCAGGCACTGGCGCGTAATGAATTCGAGTTGTGGTATCAGCCCAAATACACCGCCAGCGATCACACGCTGACCGGCTTCGAGGCGCTACTGCGCTGGCGGCATCCGGAACACGGGTTACTGCTGCCTGGCGCGTTTCTTGCCACGCTTGAAGATACGGGCCTCATGCTTTCGGTCGGGAAATGGGTGATTCAGCAGGCCTGCTCACAGCTCTGTCAGTGGAACCAGCAGGGGCATACCGACTGGTCGCTCGCGGTTAACCTTTCTCCCACACAGTTTGAACAGCATGATATTGTTGATATCGTCTGTAGCGCGCTTGCCCGCTATCAGATCCCGCCGTCACGATTAACGCTGGAAATAACCGAAAGTGCCGCGCTGAAAAATCTCGGGCGGAGCATCGAGATCCTTAATGCTTTCTCGACTGCCGGGATCACGGTTTCTATTGATGATTTCGGAACCGGATATTCAAACATGCTAATGTTGAAATCCCTCCCGGCCCGGGAACTGAAGATCGATCGTATCTTTATTAAAGATATCAATGAGAACAACAAGAGCAGCAAAATTGTCTCGACGATTATTGATATTGCCCACTCTATGAATTTACGCGTCGTCGCGGAAGGGATCGAAACGCCAGAACAAGAGCGACTTCTGACGCAGATGGGCTGTGGCGTACTGCAAGGCTTTTTATATGCGCAACCCATACCAGCGCAGCAAATACCAACACTATTACAAAGGGATAGCCTCATTAAACAGCTGAACGTTGTTTCCTGTTTACCGCAACAACGTTCTATCACACTATAAAAAACGATATTCGCATGGTTGCACAATAATTAATAAAAATAACAGGATTACTGATGATTGCACACAACCTGAATGCACTGGATTTATTAACACTGCCGGTCTGGATCGTCTCCCCCTGTACCGAAGAATTAGTTTTTGCCAATCGTATCGCCAGAGAGGTGATGCAGGGGTACACCTTCAGCCAACTGCGTAAAGGGGTGTATTCCACCCATGCGCAGAATACATTGCCGAACTATATTACCGATCTTCGTCGCCAGCGGGATATTGTCGAGATTCTGACGGTGCCTCGTGAGAATCATCAGGCTGCACTCACCTGTCGGTTGTCGATTAACGATCTGCCAGGAACCGGTGAAGTGATTCTGTTTGAAGGCATTGATATCCCGGCGGTACAGGGGTTGAAAGCCAGTCGGTCCGCCACTTATCAGCGTAAAAAGCAGGGATTCTATGCCCGGTTTTTTCTCACAAACTCCGCCCCTATGCTGCTGATCGATCCGTCAAGAGATGGCCTGATTGTCGACGCCAACCTGGCGGCACTCAATTTCTACGGCTACAGCCTGGAGGCGATGTGCCAAAAGCACACATGGGAAATCAATATGTTGGGTCGCCAGGTTCTGCCCGTTATGCATGAAATCGCGCGACTGCCGGGTGGGCATAAGCCGTTAAATTTTGTCCATAAAATTGCCGATGGCACCACCCGTCATGTGCAAACCTATGCCGGACCGATTGAAATCTACGGCGACAGACTGATGTTGTGCATCATTCACGATATTACCGAACAGAAACGTCTCGAACAGGAACTGGAGCGCGCCGCCCTGCATGACGCTCTGACCGGATTACTCAATCGCCGCCAGTTCTATCAACTGACCGAACAGGGGCAGATGCAGCATCTCACCCTGGCCCAGGATTACAGTCTGCTGCTCATTGATACCGATCGGTTTAAAAGCATTAATGACCTGTATGGTCATCTGAAAGGTGATGAAGTTCTCTGCGAGCTGGCTCGAAACCTGGAGTCCTGTGCACGCAAAGGGGATTTAGTGTTTCGTTGGGGCGGCGAGGAGTTTGTCCTGTTGTTACCGCGCACTCCGCTGGAGACCGCGTTGCAGTTAGCCGAATCCATCCGCGCATCGGTAGCGAAAATCGGCCTTCCCGGCCTGCCGCGCTTTACTGTGAGCATTGGCGTCGCCCACCGCGAACCGAACGAAAGTATCGATGAACTGTTTAAACGGGTGGATGCCGCGCTCTACCGGGCCAAAAACGATGGCAGAAACCGGGTACTGGCCGCCTGAGAAGCGGCACACCCCGACGGCGCGTACCGTCGTCGGGGAACCTGATTTACTTCCCGTCGGCGTCGCGCTGGTCGAAAACTTGCTGCGCCAGATGCAACGTCGCATTGGCGGCGGGCAGACCGCAATAAAGTGCCGAATGCATGATCAGCTCTTTCAACTCCTCACGCGTCACGCCGTTGTTGAACGCGGCATTGAGATGCATTTTTAGCTCCGCCTCGCGGTTCAGCGCAATCAGCATCGCAATGGTTATCATACTGCGCGTATGCCGATCCAGTCCGGGGCGACTCCAGATATCGCCCCAGGCATAAAGGGTAATAAACTGCTGAAAGTCTTCATTCAGCGGCGTCAGGTTTTGCACCGTCCTGTCAACATGCGCATCGCCCAGAACCGCCCTGCGTACGGCCATTCCCTGCTGATAGCGTTCTTCATCCTGCATGTTGTCCTCCCAGAAACGATAACAACGCCGCGTTCACCGCACCCGGCGCTTCAATAGTGGATAAATGGGACGCCTTCACCACGGTCAGTACAGAACCGACAATACGCTGGTGCATAAACTGAGCGTCGGCCACGGTGGTGACGGGATCATTTTCACCGGCAATCAACAGCGTCGGTCGTGTAATCCCGGCAATCTGCTCACGCAAATCGGCCGTTGCCAGCGCTTCACAGCAGGCGGCGTACCCTTCGGCTGACGACGCAGCGAGTGGCTCACACAATGCGGCGACCGTTTGCGGTGCCGACTGACGAAAAGCAGGGCTGAACCAGCGTTCCGGAGCGCTGACGGCAATATCGCGCAGTCCATTCTGACGAACGCTTTGCGCGCGGGCGCGCCAGCCCGCCTCGTCGCCTATACGCGCGGCGCTGTTTATCACCGTTACGCTCAGCAGTCGCTGCGGCTGATGACAGGCCAGCCACAGTCCGGTGAGTCCCCCCATCGAGATCCCGCAAAAATGCGCTGCCGGGATATCCAGGTGATCGAGCAACGCAATCACATCCTGCCCCAGCCGGGCGAGATCGGTTGGCTCCGCATTGTTCGTCGCGCCATGCCCGTGGGTGTCATAACGCAGCACCCGATATTGCGCGCTCAGCGCCGCAAGCTGTGGCGCCCACATCGCCAGCGTCGTGCCCAGAGAGTTGGATAGCACCACCACCGGCGCGTCGTCCGGGCCATCAATCTGGTAATTCAGTTCCATGCTGTTGTTCCTCATAACGTGCAAGCACGCGTTGCACAAATTGCGCCGCGCAGCCCGTTGCCGTGCCTGGGTCCAGTAACGCCGCCAGTTGTGATTCATTAAGATGGGCCATCACCTGCGGCTCCTTAACGAGTACCGAATGCAGGGAATGACCGCTTGCCACCGCGCGATGGCACAGCCCTTCAATCAAATGATGGGCATCCTGTTTGCCGATAAATGCCGCCAAAGCCAGAGTGACCGATTCCGCCATCATCAGGCCGTGAGTGATATCCAGGTTGTCACGCATCTTTTGCGGGAAGACCTGCATATTCAGGACGAGCTGTTGGGTTTCCTCGATGGCATGCCCGACCAGCATGACGATCTCCGGCAGGACTTCCCATTCAGCCTGCCAGCCGCCGAGCGCGCGTTCATGCTGCTGTAACTGACTGCTGTAGAGTGTGGCCATCAGTCCTGGCGTTTTCTGCATGGCAGTGAGGATCGCCGCGCAGCTCACCGGATTTCGCTTGTGCGGCATCGCCGACGATCCGCCCCGCCCCGCGACGACGGGTTCGCTCACTTCCGCCACTTCGGTCTGCATCAACAGCGCGAAGTCCTGAGCAAACTTGCCGAGAGTACCGCCAACACCGGCGTACCATGCCCCCACTTCCAGCAGCCGATCGCGCTGGGTATGCCAGGGCGTATCCGGCAGCGTCAGCGCCAGTTCCTGCGCGAGTCGCTCTGCCACCGGTAGAGCGTTCTGCCCGAGTGACGCCAGCGTTCCCGCCGCGCCGCCAAACTGCAGGACCAGTACACGCGACAGCAGAGGTTGCAGGCGTTCCTGCCAGCGCAGCAGCGCATCAAGCGTACCGGCCAGTTTCAGTCCCCAGGTCACCGGCAGCGCCTGCTGCATCCAGGTGCGACCCGGCATGACGGTATGCTGATAGCGATGCGACTGCTGAGCAAAGGCCGCAGTCAATTGCTCCAGCGCACGTTGCGTGTGATTGAGCGCCGCTCGCAGTTGCAGGACCAGCCCGGTATCGATCACATCCTGGCTGGTTGCCCCCCAGTGTACGTAACGTGCGGCGTCAGGATCCTCGCTCTTAACCCGCGCGGTTAAGTGTTTCACCAGAGGAATGGCCAGATTGCCCACCGCCCGCGCCGATTCCGCCAGCGCCTGCCGATCAAACTCCTGCGTACGGCAGGCCTGGGTGATAGGCCCGACAGCCGTTGCCGGTACCACGCCGCAGGCAGCCTGCGCGCGGGCAAGCGCGGCCTCAAAATCGAGCATCCCCTGAAGAAGCGATATGTCTGAAAATTCTGCCGTGAGCGCGGTTCCGCGCATCAACGGGGTTAGCAAGGTCATTCCTGCTCCTTACACGCGTTCAATAATCAATGCGATCCCCTGACCGACGCCAATGCACATGGTACAGAGC